>OY735220.1:52664535-52702035 GCA_963457665.1 Thysanoteuthis rhombus
ATCTAAGAATAGATATGTGTCCCACTGTCAGTCAAGGAATCCTGACATGTTCACGTGACTGGTTTACATGCATTGCATTCACTCCAACAATGCATGTAACTGACTTTGAATTGTCTCACACAGCTCTCATCTTTCACAAGCCACACTGAATATATTAAAATTGGCTCCTATTTAGACTCGAACACAGAACTCTGGAATTGGTGGGAAAGATGCAACTATTTTAGTAACGAAGTATACTTTTTTTTTTTACAAAGCACTTGATGCTACTGACATTTACTGAGCTTACTTCTCTTCCTGGCAAGATCCCAATTGTGGGACACCAAGTGAATATCAGACTCTAGCAATAGTCTACAAAGCGAGCTTGCTAACCACTAGCGCACGGCGAAGGAACCCAAGTGGATTCTTTTATTTTACTTTTGTATCGCCAGTCTTTATTTGCAGTGAAAAAATATATGCTATTTTTGTGCATTTTATTTCCCCTCATTCCAAGGATACAAATGTATAATAATCCACATATCTCTTAATGCTGCCCCGATTCCTGATTTTTAGATAATAGTCTCGTCACTGGCATGCAACAATATTTGTCAGGGACGTGTGCAATCAGCACAGGAATCTTTCTCAGCGAAATAACTTCTCTTAAACCGAACCCGTAAAGATTGACTTGATACTGAATTAAACAACGTTGTCTCATTACCAAAAAAAAAAAAAAAAATATATATATATATAAAGGGTATTCGCTGTTTACTCTATCTATGTTTTTTGTTGGTCTCCTCAATGTATCATTCTGTACCTTATCTATTCTACAGCTTTCTCTGTATGATACGCAAACGAATCTAAGGTCGGCTTTTTTTTCTCAAAAAAAAAAGAACTCTTTAGAATAAACCACAGAAAACTTTAACAATTACAGCAACACGAAATACAGCATTCGAACAAATCTAAAAAGGACTTGCCATCGCAGTCAATAATTGAACGACTGTAGCGTCAGGATTTTGAGTCGTGTAAAAAGAATCTGTGGAATTCGATGATGATATATACATGTATCGTTGTTCTCAGCTTATGTATTTATCGATGGTAACGCGTTTGGTAAGCACGGACAATTATTATTTTGACCCATTCCAGGATTATTAGGCCCTTAGGTACATTTTTAAAAAGTCCTTTGTATGACTTGGCCGTGGTTCGAACCTACGACCTAAAAGTGGGTACGGCATCACTTGACCACGATGATCGGTGTAATCATCTTAAGCATTCGAAAACTTTATGAGCTTTGATGATGGATATTGTCTAAAAACATGTCTGGGATATCATAAAATACATTAGAAAACTAAAATGGCAGTGGATTGGTTATGTAGCAGGTATGCCAGACAACTGCTGGACATCATGACTCACGACGTGAATCCCCAGATATCATATGCAAAATTGTCTCTGGCACTAAATGAGTATTAGAAAAAAATTCGATAAGTACTGGCTCCACGACGCCCATGATAAAGAGGTCTCGTGAATCTTGGAGAAAGTTCATGATGGAAGACGGACGCTAAAAAGCTTCTGCTACTCCTGCTGCAGCTGTCCCCCCTGCTCTTGCAGCTGCTGCTGCTGCTACTGATGATGATGATGATTGTTTACTTTTGTTCCATGTCAGTCTGTAAATGGTTCAACACAGAATTGAATGAGCCGAAAAACAGATATTGTTTTGTTTCATTTCTCCTGCTACAGATAGAAAAAAAAACCCAAACAAAACGGAATCAACATATCAACTCGCCTACATGTCTTTCCTGTTCAGTCATGTGACACGAACCAATATCTGTGTGGGTTTAATTCTGAGGATGACGTCATTGTCTGTGTTTGTAAAAGCTGGAGAAATCTGATTGACTTTATTTTTAGTGACACGTGCGGCGCAGCAGACTCCTAAAAGAGATCTACAAGATATGTATTTGTTGGAAACCGTCAACCCAAACTGTCAAAATTGGTTTCTCCAGGTCTTAGGTGGGTCTGGCTGGCTATCCATCTACGTACGTATCACGCGCACAGGCCGCACCATTGAAGGTATTCATTATTACCTATTCATTATTATATCTACAAGATCCATTTTTTTGTTTCTTTTAAATATGAATGGCTTTTTAGTTGAGGTTTCAATTTGCAATATAGGTTTATCCTAAAATCATACTTCAGTCTATATCCAGCAGCATTCACACCAACTTTTCAAAAAATTTATCCTTGCCCAACAATTGCAATAGAAGTAATGTGATCACTGATCACTCCTTTTCAAAAAATTTCGAATTGATCACCCCCAACATTGTATGCTGTGAATCGACGTTGGTCACGTTTCTATTGAGTGACTAACCAGGCCTGTTTATGAAAGCCTTAGCAGAAAAACAAACGGGTAGAAAAAACATGTTATTTCTTTATAATTGTAGGCCTTTCTCTATCTGAATGACTAGAATATATATATATATATATATATATATATATATATATATATATATATATATATATATATATATATATATATATATATATGTTGTTCTTGTCTGACATACTCGTTAATTTAATTTTTCATTGGTGATATTTCGCCCTTGCATCCCAAAACTCTGAACATACGACAAAATTACACAAAAGGGAAGATTAGAGAAACACTTGAACGGCAATTTGCAAAAATCAAAAATAACACACCCATGAATCGAGATGACAGGAAATTGGTGATCTTGGATTCCGTTCATGTAAAGGTTGACCAAGCAATTGCAGCACAAGAATGAAAAAAAACGACAACAAAAAACAATTCTTAACAAAAAAAATTGTTACGTTCATAATTCAGTTAAAAAAGGCGTTGACCAGCAAGGCTGAAATATCACCGATATAAGAATTGAATACTGTAGAACACTTTTCGAAAAGAAGAATAAATGTATAGACGTAATTAATGAAAAACAACCCCAAAAGCTGGATTAATACTCATGCGATTTTTGCGTATACAAATATATATCATCGTCATTAAATAATATCTATCGGAATGTAGTGGGTGAACTATAATGAATAAATCTTTTGGGGGACCAGGGGGCGTTTACGAGTAGTCACCAAATACACACACACACACACACACATACACACACACACACACACACACACACACACACACAACACATACACACAAAACACATACACCTCAGCTACGCCTCTGTTCTGTCGTAGAGATTCAAACGTAAGACGTAATGCTAACAAAGAAGAAAGACTTATTAATACCTCAGGACCCCCCACCCCTGGGAACATAAGGGGCGTTGCCGACTAGCCCTCTCCATCTACACCTCTCTATCAACGTTCAGATTCAAACGTGGGAAGTAACGCAAAAAAAAAGTCAGATAAAGAATGCTGCTCGTTTGATCTTAACACTTTAGCTGATCGGAACAACCCGCTAAAGACTCTAATGGGATGATAACCGTAATGCACCCAATGCCTTTAGCCATTTCTTTGTCTTTTCCATTTTCCTGCAGTAATCAATTGATTACCAGAGGCTTCAGACAGTCGTTCAGTTTAGATTCAATCATAAGAAGAAACGGGAATATAATCATGTTCGTCGTGGCTCTCCAATAATAATCAAGCTTCGAATAGGTCAGCCCATGAAATATGCAAACTTTTGCCTCAATTGAGAAGGAACTGATTTATGCCAAATTCTGTTTTCGATGAAAGCCGTTTTACCAAGCTGCATCAAAAATGTCCATCTCCTAACTTAGATATTCGTCTGAAACAGACTTATATAAACGCTGTTTCGTAAAGGACGCAACCCTGAGGGTTAAGAAGGTAGAATTTACTCGCACAAAAATTCATGCTACACTATTTTTCACGTAGTAACGCTATGCTCGGAGACATAAGTATTTAAGAGTTGGAATGATTGCATTAAGCACTAGCCTCATTCGAATATTAATTTCTTTGTGTTGTTATGATGTTTTCAAACGTAATGAAATATTTATGTTGATAGAACGGGTAAAAGCCGGCGTGTAAAAATCAAAATCTGATATCTAAGAAGTTACACATAAACTGTCAGTTATTTTAACCTCATAGAGAATATTCCTAACAGCGAACGATTCATTTTTGTGCAGATTCAATGTGAATAGAGATATAATCTGTTGGTATTTGAAGATTTCGGGCCTCTAACAGCAATGTCTATCCAATAATTCGTTCTAATTTTCGAGTACGATTTCATTTTGAAACATAATGCTGCCCCAGCTTTGGATAAGATCAACAGAGACTTTGGATTGAACACTACTAAAGAACTCCATGGTTCTGTAGGTTTATGTCTGGAAATACGGATAGAAATACCAAAACTCGAAGGACGCTCGAACCCGTTCTTAATGATGACCCAAGGTCAACGACCTATGAACAATGATCCGAGCACTTGAAGAGACTTTACGACTTCAACGGAGACCATATGTCATCTCAAAGCAACAGGAAAGTTTGGGGAAATGGGTACCACATAAACTGAATGAATTGCTCCGTGACATACGTCTAACCTTGTAACTGGCTGCGCCCATGCTTGAAGAATTTGAATATGAAGTTTTACATCATCTTCCGAATTCATTTCCAACAGATTCCCCTCTTCAAACATTTTGAGCTTCAAATCAGAGATAACAAGTTGACCAACAACCAAACTCTAATTCGTGCTTTGAATTGCAACCACTAAACCTAGAGAAATTTTTAGAAATGCCTAATATCACATGATCATTGGAAAGAGGTTTTCATTGCTTCGATAAATGCAATTACACTCGTAAATAATCCTTTTAGCATTATTCTGAATACTAATTCATGTTAAATTTCAAAGCCTCTCAGTACTGATAGAAATGTTGGGATTTTTTTCAGTGATCACTGCCTGGCAAAAGGCGAAAGAAGTAACTTATCCATCGATCACTTTTTCCTGCATTTTTTGCATTGATCACCTGCAACGCAACATGCTGTCAAAATACGTTGGTCACGTGACGGTTTCTATTGAGTTAACAACCAAACCTGTCTATAAATGCCTTAGCAAAATAATCGTATAGTTACCTTGCTATTTCAGTGTAAGTTATACCGTCTCAAAAAGCCCAGAAACTGACCGTATTGAAAAACATACCTAATGGACTTCCAATACCCCGGACACCGTAGATGAACAAATACACTTTGGTCATATCTGTTAAACCCTCTGCAATACCCGAGAGACACTCCTAGATACAATGTTATCTTCTTGAAGTCAACAAAAGCTACAGTTAGTGGTATTTCATATTCTACTGCTGTCTCTGAAAAAAAGGTCGTATAACGAATGCACCCTCCCGACAACCACCAACGGAGATGAAAAATAGAACTTTGGCCCTCAAAATGAGAACCAAGCAACGTGCACAGGAGATAAAAAGAAACAGGGGTCAGAGATATCATTAAAAAAAACAAAACAAAAATCAAAGAAAAAAATATATGGATGCTCAAATGGTGAATAGCTATTCTCGTTGCAAGAATGTCAGACGATCGCTGGACATCACAGCTTGAATCCCTAGAGATCATATACAAAGGTGTAGCAAGCAAAAAGTATGACCTTGATGAACTTGACATGCTCGAAAACTATTGATTCCGCTGTATCCATGCGCTGGTTGATCTAGGGGACGGTCTATGTCTAACGGCAGACGCTGAAAGTTCTATGATGATGAAGATAATGATGATAGTGTTTTCGTATACCTTGCCCCCGAATCCGATATCCACCTATCTCTTGGTTGCTTTTGTGGGTACCTTGTACGTTACCCGAGGCTCACTATTTTTCTCTGTATCGGCAGTAGAGCTGAAAATATCTGGATTATACTCTGATACAATTGTGACGATTGCAAGTGCACGAATCAGTGCTATGCTTTCTTGCGCAGACCCAACTGCACAGATGCATCTCATACATATTTGACCCGCTTACTGATATAAACAGGTTAGTCACTTGATAGAAACTGTCAGATGGTCAACGTCTTTTCAACAGCGTGCTCTTTTGGGGGTGATCAATTAAAAAATGGAAAAAAGAGGTGATCAGTGAATGAGTTATTTCTTTGGTTCTGTTGTGATCAATGCAAAGTTTCAATTTATGAAAAAAACAAACAAAAACAACAACAATGAAACAAGCATAACAGAAATCAAGGGATTAATTTAGCCTAAATTTACATTGCAAATCGCACCCACCCTGACTTAAAATCTATTTAGACAGGATTTTAAAAAACAAAACAAAAATATTTCCAAGACATAAACAGTGATTTTTTAAATTTTCAGCCTTGTAACTCAACTGGTGCGACCAGTACGCATGGCACATACATGCAAGGCCGACAAACCGGTCGCACAATCTTGAAAACTGGAAAAGAAAACGTTGACAGTATCGGTTGACAGTTTCCAACCTAGAAATCTTTCGACCCGCTGGTTGCATCTTCAAAAGTCCCATTTAACACGGTCCAATTTGAATGCTTCATTTCTTTCGGCCATTAGACAATACGCAAATGAATAACCCAACAACTTTCTTCAACGATGACATTCAAGGAAATTGAGCCGTATCGGCAACAGATATCGGATATGAAAAGAATATTTGAATATCCTTACAACAAAGGTCCCCAAACCTTGCTTTCCAGCGTAACTGTTCGTCCTGTCCTACTGTGAGGACTTATCCCTTGTGGAGAATATAATTAAATATGTGTGAGTTCGAACCTTGCTATATGACCCACTACTGCTGCCTTGCGTGAAACTAAGCTGAACTTGGTAAATATCAAGCATCGTCTTCCTCTGTATTTACAGTAGATATATTTTTATTAAAAAAATCAAGGTTAGTTCATGGTTCGATTTAATGAACATAATGGCCGATAAAACATATAGTTCCCATGTAAAATGATAACCATGATGAACAAAACAATGATTCAAATCATCTAATTGACCGAAAACAAAATATCAAAAAATAAATAAATGAATAAATAAATAGAATAAAATAAATGAATAAATAAATTTAAAAAAAAACACGTAATATAATGTGTAAACAAGGCTGAAATAATAAAAAAAAATTCTGGTGTCGAGAGCTAACTATAACAAATGCATCTACGAAGTTGATGTTTTGTACTTGAAATTTCTCAGCATCTCAGGACCTGAATCTCTTGCAGTGTATCAGTTTCTGATGGCAAAACAATATTGTTCGTCGAGATTTGGTGGAATACGCCTCCCTGTCCCCCAAACCTGCTCATCACGGCCCTGATGAGAAAATGTAATGTGAAACTATTCTAAATAATCATAATTGCTTTTGCTTTCTATTCTTTGTCGTCCATTTGCTGTCGGTCTTCCAGCATATTTCATACTGTCAATGACATTGCAGGGCAAACTAATTGTCTGTAATACACAATGTTGATACATTTGTATCAGAACCATATTTAGATATGATTGGCGTTTCTTTTTTTTTTCATATCTACGTATCTTTTTACACTCTATTTTAAAAACGTAATTAAAATTTGAAAATTGAGTCAAGTTTCCTTCTGGTTTTTGCTAGAGAGAAAGAAGTCCAAGCATTGGTCTTGCAAAGAAAATACATTCACATTATTAATAACGTTGAATCGACTTTTTTTAATTCAATGTTTCTGCAGTAAGGTATATTGACAGCTCTCTGACAAGAGGCATATCAAAAGCTTTCAAAAAAATAGCGGTCGAAAAAAGTTCTATTGATCAAAGCATCATAGTAATGGATACTTTAAAACTTGATGATGGCTATATCCGGATTGTATCTTAAATGACTCTTTCACTTCATAAAAAATGAAATAAGGAAAACAAAAAAGGCGGAGTATTAGACTTGACCTCTGGATTCCCATACTTAGATGAAAGCTTCTATTAAAGAAAAATTTAAAAAAAAAACATCTAAGAAGGATTCCAGCACTTATTATCTTTTCAATGTGAATATTTGATTAATTAAAATCGTTGCATTCAATTAACAAAATCAAAAAGTTGGACAATGAGTAGAAGAATGAAACAAAATTTCTAAAAATAATCGAACTAATCAAAATATTTTCTTAAGAATGGAGAAGAATCACAATAAGAAAAAACAAATTCAAGGTCTTTTTTTTTCGACCGATAATTGCCCAAGTATATGTATCGAAAAGAGTTGCCAACAAGAGTAAGATTTTACTCTATTTTCCAGTCACTCAACTTCCAGAGTGAAAAGATTCTATAGAGTTTTACCGCTCTATTTTATCCAAAAAAAAAAAAGTGAAGAGATTTTTTATTACTATTCACACATCTTGCTGTGTATAAAGATCATGATTGGCCAAAAATTCTAAAGAAATTAAATCATCAAATAAATCAAAGAATTACTCCTAGAATTTGGAAGGTAGATTATTTCAATCTGATTTTTACTAGATACGTACAGAAAATGTAAGTTAAATCCAATTATTAGTTATTATCTCACTGCTCATAAAAGTTTGGGAATGTTCTAAATCAAATTTTTACTGCAAATGAGTTCTAACATTGTCTCCACGTTTATGTCATTTTTTTTCGGAAAATATGTACACTAATAAATGTTATCTCATAAATTCTCCAATCTTTCTTCTTACTAATGACACAAAGATTCCGACGATAAAATCAAATTGCAAACTATTCTATCGTTTTTTTCTTTTCACGAGGTATGAATTTCTAGTATGTTTGCAAAGTCTGCGTTGATGCCTAATTGTTTTGCTTGGCAGTCAGGTTTTAACCCAACAACCTTGTCATGACATAAAATAGATAATTGAGCGTACAGGTGAAACTAGATGGGAAAAGTCGCGTGTCAAAGAATTTAGATATATAATCATAATATTAAAAGATCTAAAACATCAATAGCAGTATTAAAAGACATTGACTCCAAGATTCGCCAGGTCACTCTGCCTTGGGAATGGAAGAGCCAAAGCTGTAAAATTTTGTCTGGTTTATCACGATGCCTTCTGGTTGTCTGATATTCTTGCAACGAGACCAGCCCATTACTGTTTTCTTTTTCTGATAGATTCTTTGATATCTCTGACTCTGGTTTTTTCCCCCGATAATTAATGCTGTCTTGTGATCTCTCCATGTAATGTTGAGTATAATCCTCTGCCGTATACGTTACATGGTTCCCACTATACATGCACTGAATGGTCGGCATCAGATGTGAGGAATGTAGTAATAGTAATAATATCAGAATTTTCCGATGGTATCTGATATACTAAAAAGGTGACAGTTCTACAATGACAGCTCAAATAAGAAAACAGCCAGTCATAAAGTTAGTTTCATTACCCTGAGTGGCAATAAATTTCCTCGAGCCAAGAAGGCCTCACCGTCGTCAGCAGTGTTCTTTCAAAGCTGTGTGGCTACAAGACCTCACACAAATATATATGCCACACCGTAGAAGAAATTATGCCTCACACTTGGAAAGCTTTTTGTAAAAAAAAAAAAAAAGGTTCAATAAAAAAATTGGATGGTCGAATAAGCAATTGTCAGATCTCTCTTGCTTCATGTATCGTTATCTATTCATGCTAAGATCACCAAGTGTACAAATTGGTGCATAGATTATACCACTAAGATCTCTACAAAGGATTCGCTTATGCTAAAGATTGAGAAATAAAGAAAGATCATTTCACCCACAACTTGTCGCAAAGAGCTGACCTTTGTTTCATAGATTACAGACAAAAAATTATGATTGACAAAGAAGTAAAAAATATTTTTGCACACCCCAATCCTTCATTTGCTCACGGTGTTTTAAAAACCGCATACCAATCGATAGTCACTTATGGAATTGAAATACAGAACCTAACCGAGAGATTGACCCTCAAACTGAGAACCATGTAACGTGCCCATGAGAGAATCATGCTCATAATCACACGGAGAGATCACAAGAAAACAGAGTATATTAGAGAAATAGCAAGAGTCAGAGATATCGTAAAACCCACCAGGAAGTTCAAATGGCAATGGGTTGATTATGGTGCGCTATAATCAGACAACTGCTTTAAATCACAACTCAAAAGTGGATCTCCACAGATCATATGCGAAGTGCACACCGCCAGAAATAAGATGGTGTGACGACTTATGTATCGTATCAGATCTATTTCCGACAACAGACAATCCAAGTCCGATAATGATGACTGGCCATGAAAAAATCAGGAGAAGCATTAGTTACCAATCGTCTTGTCTGCTACATGTGAGATGGGCACAATAGCATGCTTTCTAATCAATCGTTCTCAGACTTGAAAGACTGATTTTTCTGGTTTCATTCAAAGAGTTTGTCTTTTAACGAGGGGCTTTAATTTTCTTCTAATAGCGTATTATGATGTATTTTGCACTCTGACCTCAGTATACCAAAACACCTGCTTATTCAGTGTTTCTCAGAATTCTTGAGATGAGGTATTCTTATTATCTCTATTATTGTTTGGTCTATCCTCATCTTGGTTGTTTTCCACACAACGTTCCAGCCATTGTACTCTACGGCCTTCATCAGGTATCATCTGGTCGGTGTTTTACTTCCCCTACACCTACCGGATGATTCCTGATGAAGGCCGTAGAATACAACGGCCGGAACGTTGTATGGAAAACAACCAAGATGAGGATAGTCCGAACAATAATACAGACTTGTTTATTCATCTAAAATTTGGAGCAAGACTCCGAGAGAATATTGTAGTTGAATTATTACTGTCATTTGGCATTTCAAAAAGAAAAAAATCTTTGCTTTGCTCGAAGCCATTGAACGTGTTCGACATCATCTCTCCCAAAGAACAAAAGCATCGTGGCCCTTATTCCCCCTACAGGCTGGTTTTCTAGAGATATCAACTTTTTATCCTAGACAAACCTTTCACAGCCCGCATTTTAAAATGCATCTCATCGCCCAAGACAATGTTTTGGCCCCAGTCCAGGAATGCCAACTAAGTTGAATTTAAAACATGTTTTGATGAAGAAAGGGGAAAACTGGTCAGCTTTCCAAAACTCATAAAAATGGTAATGCCAGATCCGTGGTTATTGTTTAGAAATGGCTTTCAGGAATACTAAACTCTCCCAAACAGAAAATGTTGTTTTGAGTGAATAAAAGGATGGAATTTTGATGCGAGATGAGTTAAATAGGTTTAGTATTGGCAATTGTTTACTTTTCTGCGTTACATTAAAAAAAATCTTTCGCATTATATTTTGCTATAAGTTAGGTTTAGTGTCAGAGTAAGTATTTGGGGTAAGGGTTGAGATTATGCAAGTCACTTACACAACAAATGAAATCAGCGAACTTTTCATTATCGCAATGATAGTTATGCCAATTGGGGAATAATTAAACGTCGTCTACATGATTTGAATTTAACGCTGAAAAGGTAACACTCACATTAGTACCGTGCTTGTATTGATTCGATCAATGTTCCGTTCGGTGGGCCTCCTGATCTTCTTTAGTTTTAAGCTACATTAGTTATACTTTTGTTTTACTTTCACACATTTGCGACACCAAACACATTTGCTTTCTTGTACCACGCAAAATAGTAAAAAGATAAAAGAATATCGACTGTGATCGAAAAAATGTATGACAGGAGAGTAGCCCTTCTTATAATCCAAGTAACTACAATAGTTTCACTAGATCAGGAATAAATATAACGTAAAATTTATAAAGATATTTACCCGTTGAATGTAAACATTTCTTGCCTAACGTAATTTTCCTCTAGCTAATTACCGAAAAGTACGCTAGACATGAAAATTTTACATTCACCGGCTAAATACCCTTGTAAATTTATCTTATGCATTAACAGCTCCATTTGCTCTTCTGAATATTAAGCACAATGATCAACAACGAAAAATATGTTTTGTTTTCGTACATTTGTATTCTTACAAATTCCTAAAAGCACGAACTATATATATATACATATATATATATATATATATATATATATATATATATATATATATATATATATATATATATATATGTGTGTGTGTGTGTGTGCGCGTTACAATACTCTGGAATTCTATTTGAAATGACCTCTCATTATTACACGGTGAATATATCCATTGGCGTAGACAGCGTAAATTGAATAAACAATTGAAGCCAATGGTATTGTTGCAGGAGTCGAACCTGAAACAGATAGGTAGCCTACCATTGAGCTAAACAGCCGCTGGTAATGCGGAGGCCAAAATAAATGCTTTATCTCTGAACCAACATTTTGTTCATTTGCTATCTACTAAGGCACACATTCCATGAATGGGGAGGTCACACAATGCATGTCGATTTTCAATTAGTGGGTAAATACAGTGAAAAATGGTGATTACATTCATTTTGACACTGAATGCAGTAATGAGCTTTTTAGGTGGTTAAAGATGCGATTGACGTAGTCAGTAATGGCTCCAGCATTAGTAATCGGCGACCTAGGTTCAAGCTCCGGTTAGGTTGTTCATGTTCACCCATACAAATGCCATTGAATTGAAAACCCCCAGATATAGATGGACCGATCTTTAGCACTGGGAAGACAATGAATCTGTGATAAAGACACATAAGATAACCCAATCGGGGAGTATACCTCAAACATGTGGTATGATTTCCAATCCGATATCCTTGCAGCAGCTACTGCAGACGTATAGCTTTCTGCTCTCCTCTCCAAAAAAAACTATGGGGGTTTCTAATAACTGGATATCCCAGGATCCCCATATGTTTCGCACAGGAATGTGCATTGCAAGTAAGATTCCATTGTCTGTAGAGACCGAACGGAGGCTATTCATTCAGTGTGTGGAGAATATCATGAAGACAAAGGTGTATTTCAAAAAGGGACGTTACCTAATTAGTATCTTTTGACAATTAACTAGCTCTGCAGAAAAAAGTTAATTAATGCAATTTGTGACTGAATATGTTAATTTGGGTAATTGTGTGATTCTTATTGTCGTCCTTGGTAATTGTTCAAGCCCAAGCAAAACCTATTGCTTTAAATAGCAATATTCAAAACAGACAGGTATTACTTGCTGGAAAACTAGCGCTACACAATCTTTCATCCATCCGTTCACGTGGCCTGAATTAGTTCAAGTGAACATATTTTGGAGTGAAAATTTATTAAAGCAGATTCATGATCATTCTTAAACGACACGTTGTGCGTTTAAAGTGAGATCAATAATAGTAATAATAAAAAGAACCTGCTTTATCGCTGATATTTTCTCTTTAATATTTATGAACACAATCAGATCTTTGGCTGTTTGATTGAACTAGAGGAATGTGGAATCAAGTTGTCGTTCTGGATGAAACACAAACCAACATCATTTAATTTGGAAGTTCGGATTTCATAGACAATGCCTTCACTAATTAAGCGAATAAAGTTTATTCATGACAACTCAAGTAGCCTTAATGAGTACGGCGTCGTTTATGAAAGGGCCTGAGATATGAAGGCCTATTTCTACCTTGATATACAACAGAACGACATTGGAGTGAACTCTCTAGGGCACTAGCATGGACAAAATGCATGGAAATTCTGGGATGAAAACAGAATCCCCCCTTCACGACCTCTCTGCTTTCGTCCAAGGGAAAGCGGAACCTGATACATTTGGCATCAGCTTGTCTTCGGAAGCCACCGGAAAGACATCAAAGTTTGCCTCCAATAGCTTAAAGGAAGTTCCACTCTCTGGTTTACAACGAAGATTGTACCCCCTTTTGACATCACTTATCCACACCAAAGGAACGTGAAGCTCAATGCATTTGGTACCAGATTAACAACAGCAGCTGCTGGAAGGACGTTGATGTTGGTTTCGAATTACTCTCAATCGCCTTAAGGGGGTCCAACGCCCTGCTTTAATCACAAAGTTGTCCTTCTCCTAGACTAATTACCATCCCAAGGCTTGAGAACCCAGTCTACAAACCTTTCCAAATTGCATCAGTGCGAAGAGAACGTAAGAGTTCGACCACAGTTTGACGACACCATTAACCGAAATTCCACTCGTAACTCCTAAATAAGAGAATAAGTCCAATTAAACATTTTGACCAATGTATTCTTCTGGGGGATTGTTCAGCTTCTTCTATATTTTACCAGACTGCTCAAGCATTCTTTCTGATCATTTCATCAGCGAATATATGGCACGATTTTTCTCAAAGTTCCCTTCTTTCAGAAAGACATTTTGGGACTTGAATTTCTCGAGCTTTGGTGTAGCACTCCGTACAGTAGAGCTTTCCATACATTATGCATTGGCAACACGCTTTTTAAAAAGAACTATTTTTGCAGCACATTACTATTAGTGAAAAACAAGTATAAAAAGTC
This sequence comes from Thysanoteuthis rhombus, assembly GCA_963457665.1. Lineage (NCBI taxonomy): Eukaryota > Metazoa > Mollusca > Cephalopoda > Oegopsida > Thysanoteuthidae > Thysanoteuthis > Thysanoteuthis major. Next base: position 52,678,743 of record OY735220.1, read on the forward strand.
TCCCCAGCAGTTTATTTGAATAAGGAAAGTCATGCACAAAGATGTACACAATTTTACTTAATTTTGTAGCACGCCTTGGGATTATCAGCAACACACTAGAATACCACGAAATCGAGTTTTGAAAGTTCTATCACATAGTTTGCAGGTCCAAATTTCGTTGAAACCTACTTGCTCGTTCCAATTTCACACAGTTTAATTTAAATGTAAATGAAAAACATTCTGAAGTATTCATAAAACCGCAGTAAATACTTCATGTAACTTGAAACTTCCTTAACAAGTTTGATATGAAATCAGTGCGAGTGAACTCATATCAAAAGTACTTTTGGTAACTTGAAATAGCGGGTTCATAGTGGAGGTTAATAATATCATCGTCCAGATGCAAGCAATGAGTTATAATTCTCACTCACATAGTCAGGTCCTTCTTTTATTCCACCGTCCATTCTCTCAACAAGCAGAAGACTGCTTCACTCAACAAGGCTATCATTCATCCCTCGAGAGGTCTATCACACAGCAATCTGATTCCATCTCATAAACAAAGGCAGCCATAAAATCCGTTGCAATTGGCAAAGGTCCATCAGCCTGAGGAAGGAAACCTTTTATTCTTTCCTTACATTTCTATTTTATTCTTTATTCTTGATTCAATTTTATTTCGTCTCTTTCAGCTTGTTCATTCTGTATCTGTGGAGTAGCTGTGAGATTCCATCTCGTTAAATCGGCAAATTGGTCGGCGAGACTAGTGTACTAAGCATCACGAGATGTAGATGCCCGTTTCTATATCACAAACGCCAGGTCTATTATATCTATATAGTTTTAATTAATCTCAGGGCCGGTGCAAGGATTCAAAGTGCCTTGGGAGAAAATTTGAACAAGTCTTTCGGATGCCCTAGGCAAGACTTAGAGTTCATGCAAGGCTTTCATTTGCCCTCGAACAAGTCTTAAAATTAACACGATTTTATTCTGATTACTAGTGTTTTCTTTTTCAGTTTTGAGTAAGCCCGAACACCTTTGAACCATAGGCGACTGCAGAGGCTCATTTAATTGGCAGACCAGACTTGTTCCTTCCTTTATAGCTGGTCTTCTAATAAGTAATGTCCGAAAAATGATAGCAGTAGATTGAATACTATTATTGCTATACTAGATTGACTTCATAAAAATACATCCATGAATCATGTTCTAAATCTGATGTCAGATTGGAAAATCGTTACAATATTGATTATCACAAGTTCATCACCTTCATCATCATTATCATCATCATCATTACTATCTGCAGCAACATCACCAGCAGCAGCGTCCTAGCCGTCCTAGGATATGAACCTCGTCCAAGATTCGTTAGACCTCTCTGTCATGAGCGACGTGGAGTCAGTACTTTTTGAACACATCTAGTTCATCACAACATCTGATTTTCTGCCGATCACATTTTCGTATATGATCTCGGGGTCTGATGTCAAGCTGTTGTCTGACATGCTTGTAACATGACCTACTATTGCCGTTTGAGTTTTCTGATATCCCTGACTGATTTTTCCGCTGATATACAGTGATCCCCAAATGAGCATGATTTTTTTGGGAGCACCTTACATATTTCTCAGTTTCAGGGTCAATGTTCCGGTTGGGTTCCATATTTCAGCTCCATAGGTGACTATCAGGAGGACGCATTAGTTGTGGACCCTTTCTTTTCCAAATAAATAGGATTATCTTATTCTTGAAGGGAAATCTCAATAATTGGGCTCTTAGTTAGAATCAAACTCACTTAATTAGCAATCTTACAACCTATTTGGTTCCGTTCTGTAGTTTTCTAATCCTTTTTATTACTTTACCTATGCCGTCAAAAAGTGACGGCGGTTCATTTGAATGATATTGTATTTGCTCTTTACTTATATCAAAATATCAAAAATATTCATTATCAATCTTTTAGCGTCCATTGCTAGACATACCCAAGGATTCACCAGAACTGTTCATCGCAGGCGTCACGAAGCATGTACTTTCTGAACTTATCTAGTTCATCATGCCATTTTACGTTTTCTTGGCCTCGGTCTAGCATGTTATATCTCAGGGTCCACGTTGTGAGTTGTGAGTCGTGATCACTTTTGACAAATGTTACAGACAGCGAAGATAGCCAATCACGGGGTAGATTATATTAGTAAATCAATTTTGTTCAATCAATTTACACCGCAGCATCACCATCAATTTGTAGTAATTTTGTCAATCGATTTTTTTGTATTTTTTTTTAATACAGAAAATATTTTCATTAGTTTTTTTTTTTCCCTAGTTGAATTTACAGCGGAAGGAATATGAAAAATGGTGAAAATTTCTGTGTTTTCCAATAGAAATTCGTGAAGTTTTTTACAAACTTGTAATTCCGTAACATAACAGAAAGAAAAGAAAAACGAACAGAGAAAAAATGTTCCATAAAACAGTCTGTACGGCTCTTATTCAAGTGTCCACGTTCAAAAATTCCCTCTCATCATTGACCAATCAGAGCACAGCAGACAGAGATGATGACACTCTGGCGTATACTGAAAATTCCTTTCTTGTTTTATCCACTTTCAGTTTGGCATTTGTCTCATCCTATCACCTATGATCTATCACGATTGGCCAGTTTCCATTGTTCGTGTATATATATATATATATATATATATATATATATATATATATATATATATATATATATATATATATATATATATATATATATGTATTCCTTTGTTCCCATTTATTCTGTACAAATACTTTTAGAGTTTCCAAGTGACAGTAAATGTATCTAAAAGGACGAAACGATATGGTAAGGAGATAGAAAGAATGGAGCAGACTTACTGTGAAATAGATAACAAGAAGAATGATAGCAACGCATTGCAATGGAGAGACGGGGGAAATGTGTTTCTACATGAAGAAAAATGGAAAGTCGCAATAGGAGAAAGCATAGGTATATATATATATATATATATATATATATATATATATATATATATATATATATATATATATATATATATATATATATATATATATATATATATATATATCAGCTCCGACATATCTAATAAATAGAATGAAAGTATAAACAAAACGATCATGATATTTGTGTTCTCTCCAACAGTACCATACCTGCCTGAAGTATTTCAATGGCGTGTTTCCTGTTTTAGGATCTTTAAAATATGTTTTGATTTACTGTGTTTGATTTTTCTACCTATTGTTATGAAAAAAGGTCTATTTCAAGTTTTTGAATAACTATGATTTTCAGAATTAGAAGGCGTCGTCTCAAAGCGCAGTTACTGACTTCGAGTGGTGAGAGAGTTCAGTTTCCGTTGAAGATGTAAATAAATTATCTTAAATACAGGTATAGAGAGCTGGCCCGGGGCTTGTCTACGAATAAAACTAAAAAAGGATGTGATTTTTCATATGCTTCTTTATACCCCCTTTCCATTCCTTTCCTTTCATCTCTCTCTGTTTCCCTCTCTTTGTCTCTCCTCTCTCTCTCACACACACACATACACACATATATATATGGCAATTTTTAAAACATGTCTGTTAGAAGACGGTACAATAATTATTTATTTAACTTTACTTTTGCACTCATACAAATATGTATACATATATACATATATATGTGTGTGTGTATGTGTGTGTGTGTGTGTGTGTGTGTGTGTGTGTGTGTGTGTGTGTTTGCGTAAAAAATGAGAAGATAGAGAAATAATAGTTCCTCCATACTTCTGAATATTTTTGAACACGGATATCTGAAATAGACTCTGCCTTGCGAAAAATCCTGAAAAAATTTTGAAAGACATTCACCCACCTCTCTTACTTTGCAGGGGATGTTTGTTTGATAGTTTCACATCATGAAAAACAGTAAAAAATAAGTTTAAATTATCTATATTGTGGAAATTTATAGGAAAAAATATAGTGGGAAAAATATGGAATCATTTAATGTCAATGAAAGAATTATGGAATCACTCGTAATTTGCTTTTCTAAAACAAATGATAGCTCAAATTTAAAATGCAAATTGTTGTACAGTTAGAATATAGTACTTTCAGACCTTCACGACTTGTTGAACCTTTTTTTGGACAAAGCTATCTGTAAGAAAAAATGACATCAACAAGAAGGCTCTCGTCAATCAAACATATAGTGGCAAAAACATGTTGGTTGCTCCAAGTTAGTTGAGTCCGTAATCTGATTCAAGTATAAATAAAATGGATGCAAACAGATAGACCCCAGACGACGCCTAGGTATGAGAATAAAAAACTCAAAACAATATGCCCTGAGAATTGAAAATACACAAAAACAAAACAAATGTAAAACGAAAGGGCAGAAAAAATTGCCACTAACACGTAAACCGAAGGAAATAAGGTTTCAATGGGCTAAAGAGAAGCAATCGTGGTATGAATGATCGGATGAAAGTGATATTCCTTGATAAATCATGAATTTACATTGGCTAGGGCAGAGATGCAGCAACTTTTTCTGAAACATATAAGGATATCCAGTACATTTCTCGACTCATTTATGATATGAAGTTGTATCTTGAGTTAAGGATCAAGGTGGATGGCGATCAGTACCCCTAACAGTCAATACAATAATGCACGGAGAATTTCTGACACTTTCCCATTCCATCAATTAAAAAAAAATGTTTTATATTGATGCAGTCATTTTTTCAGGATAATGGATTTTTAATGTTTATCTTTAAGAAGATACGTATCAGCTTGATAAGACAAGATCTTGATCCGATTGAAGAGAGGGAGCCATCCAACAAAGGTGATCAATCAATCGCAATAGGAGAAGGTTAGAAACGGTTTGGTGGAAAATATCAGGTGAGTCCAGATCTCGAAGAATACAAAGTCATAAAATCCCAAGGAGGAACAAAGAGCCCAAATACTGATTCTTTTGGTGACAATTCCTTGATTTCTCTGCTGTATTGAGTGGTTCTAAAATATTTGCCTGTACTTGGTTTGAATGAATTATGCCATTAATTCGAATATTTTGATCTGATCTGTTTGAAGTTTATTTCATGGAGCCAGAATAACAAACCATCGAACAAAAAGATTGCATCATATGCATGATTTGTTTATTTATAAGTGAAATAACATCGCTGGAGGAACATCTCCAAGTGTGATGATTCCATGGTTTTGTTTGGTGAATAACTCTATGTGCTAAGTTTATAATATATATACACACACACACAAACACACACACACACACACACACACACATATATATATATATATATATATATATATATATATATATATATATATATATATATATATCTGTCCGTGTGTGTATGTTATTCAGAAATGGATATAATCCAACAGAATTATCATAAATTGCACTAAATTATATAGAAACTCTTATTAGAAAGGATCACCCGTTTTTACACAGTAAATGTACCATCTCGTCCATGCACACATACATACACATATATATATATATATATATATATATGTTGAAAACAGATCTCACAGCACTGTCAATCTTTTATGCAAAAATATCGTTTCTATCACAGCATCGTAGAAAGCTCTCGAAACTCATAACCCATCATATTGGGCGAAAAAAAATGGAATCATTTTCTTTTTTATGTTGCACCATGTCATATCATTCTCTTCTTGATTCAATTCTTGACATAAAAATGTGATAAGTTTATAACATAGAAAGCTAAGGCATTTTGTGACACATCTTTTTTTTCTTTCCTTTCGAACCCAGATTTCAATACCTTATCCCTGTCGAGTAAGGGAAGGCACATTTGTTGAAGGTGCATTTGTTGGACATATATTCAGTTTACATGTTATTTTTGTCCGCCTTCGATTTTCCTCAGTTTCCAACAGCGTTTCTTGTCCATGAATGAAGCCCTTTCCAAAAAAGAAATGTTCGCCTATCTCTCTCCAGATATGATCAGCCATCCATGATCTTTCAGTTTTGCCTTCAATTATGGTCACCATCGTTCGAAAATCACTCTACCTCCATCACATTCTGATAGTACACCTGGAGAAGGTTGTAGAATCGGTAAGCCTAAACTGTATGTTATAAACACAGATTAGCAAGGAGTTCAAACGTCAAAAAACTTGAATATTAACAGCCATTTGAAAAAATATTGACATAATATCACATATCATTGGTGTATATTCTTGGGGAAAACAATTACATATATTCTAACGCTCATATAATGTGGCAAGCCCCCAAAAGTAAACAGTCAATGCTTTTTCATTGAGTCATTTAACTTCGATTCCTTAATACCTGGATGTAATCATTAAGGAGCAAAAGTTGCCAAATACTGCCAACTATTGTGTAAACAACTTTGCAGCTTTTGAACAAACAGTGTTTCTCTTTCTTGTTATTGTTCTTAATAGACTCAACCTGAACGAGTTGATTTCGTTAAATATATATATATATATATATATATATATATATATATATATATATATATATATATATATATATATATATATATATATATATATATATATATGTGTGTGTGTGTGTGTGTGTTTAATAAAATATATGAATATACTCAATTGAACTCTGAGGTTAATAGCTTCTCATTGATAATTCTTGGACCAGTCAGTTGGTTATGAGGGAATGGTTGAGGCCAAGTTCTAATTCCCCCTGACTCTTTTCAGTGGTAGCATACTAAGTGAAATTGGTATTCCACAGCTACTGTGAGGCTAGATAGTTTTAAGTTTACTTCGAGAGTTATAATCCTATACTTCATTGCCTCTAAGATCGCCATCGGTGCCGGCCTCTCTTCAGCTGGAGCGACAACCATTCTGAAAACGGGGAAAGGCCACGAATTCCACTTTCACTTTCTGCGGAATCTACCCTCGTGATATACTGCATTTTTTAATTAAATACTAACCGTCAGTCAAAACTGTCAAAATTGTAAGCATAGGTTTTTTCAGTTTTCAATTGAGTCTTCCAGGTTATCTATGTATGTAAGCTTCAGGCTCACACCTACCGGGCTAAAAGGCTAAAATTTACTCATCTGTTCTCTATAATGTGAGGAAAAAAAGTTTTCAATTTTTTTAATTCTCGTAAAAATGACTTTTGTGGTGGAGAGACAATTTACAATTAGTAAGTTGATACTCAATTGGTCACTTAATTTGTGCTCACGCTAATTTATTTTCTTTTTTTACTTTTTAGTGATTCAAAACAAGGCGACAGAAGTAACTTATTCATTAATCATCACTTCCTCAAATTGTTTAATTTATCACCTTCAAAATGGCATGCTGCCAAAAGACATTGATACGGTGACGGTATCTTTTGAGAGACAAACCAAACCTGTATAGTTATATATATATATATATATATATATATATATATATATATATATATATATATATATATAGAGAGAGAGAGAGAGAGAGAGAGAGAGAGAGAGAGAGAGGTTAGAGATCGATATGCTCTTGTGGGTGTAATACTCTTTCTGAAAATTTGGCTCTCAACCACAAGTTAGAACATTACGAATCTGAAACATAATTAAGTTAACTTTCTTCTTTCATCTTGGTCGCAGAAGTGTAATCGGCGTTGTGCAATTGGCAAGAGTTCAATACCCGAAAGCGGTATTCAAATCAAAGGGGAAATCATTCTAACTTTCCCTGCTTTATTTTCTTTCTCGCTTTTATCTTTTATCTATTCTTGCTCTCTCTCTCTCTCTCTCAATCTCTCTCTCCCTTTCTTTCCACGTTTTCAACGGTGATTACCGTCAATCAATAGTCTTTAACAACTTCCTTCTGGTCAATAAGAAAAATTCAAAAACAAATTCGAGTGCAAACAGGAGATCTTACTTTCAGAAATATTCCCTCTTCCTTCCTAATACCATCATCATCATCATCATCATTACCAGCAGTAGCAGTCACATCATCATAATCAACCTCAGTCATCATCATCACCATCATCATTAGCAGCAACATCAACATCACCCTGATCAGTTTATTGCTGGACAGACGCCTTTCGCAGCTCCTCCAACGACTATCTTGATTTTGTAAACCTTTGTCTCGTTTTGCCAGAAAAAAAAACAAACTCTCCAATCATCATCATCATCATCATCTGCAGCAGCAGCAACAGTGGCAAAACCATCATCAGCAGCAGAATCGTGGAATCTGTTATTGGCCATCATCATCGGTATCAGCAGCTCCAGCAATCGTGAGCTTTCAGAGACTCATTCATCATCAGTCATCATCACTTGTAGCGGCAACCATCATTCGATATCAGCAGCTCGAGCACCAGTCATCATCAGTCATTATTAGTAGTCCTCCTCATCATCATCAACAACAACATCGTCATCATCCGTCATCATATGTTCACTGCTGGATGAAGACCCCGATGAAATTCCATATCTACCGTGACGGTGTGAAATTTTGTCATGTCTCACCCGAAATCCATTCCATTTTAACTTGTGTCTGGTCTACCCCTAATGCGTTTGTTGTCTCTAAACAATCGATCTACGCACAATCTGATATCATTTCTTGTTGCTATGTGTCCAGTCCATCTTTCTGGTTCAGTTTGATCTTTTATCTCATTCTGTTATCCTTAACACTGCTATCACCATTTTGCTCATTATGCTATTTTCAGTTTGTTTCCAAGTGATTTAGTTCTTTTCAACGTTTTACATCTGTACATCAGAGAAGCAATAAGATTTATGAAAAATTCAAAAATGTTGTTCTGGTAGACAATCGTACTATCCTGAAAGTTATGCTAACTATCGCACTTCTGCTATTTATTGAACTGTGGTTCCCAAAGTCCAATGTTATATCCCCTCCACAGCGATACCAGATCCCATAATTCTTCCCTGATTTCAAATATTCGTAGAGCATTTTCTAACCATTATATTCAGGTGAAATAGGTCACTTTGAGAGACCAGCTTGTTAAATTTTGATCTTCGACGAATCAAGTATAGACTGAAATGAATACACATTGAATGGATATTTTTTTCCAGCTATGTGTAGAAACGCGTTTATACAAATTATTCCTGTAGATTTGATAGTTCGAAACAAGCAATAAATAAATATTTACATTCCAGCAATTGCATGTATATTTGTAAATTTGTATGCACACACACACACACACACATATATATATATATATATATATATATATATATATATATATTGGAGTAAGGAATCGGTACAAAAGCACAGTTATGTTTCTGTCCCGTTCGGGTTTGTTTAGGTGAAAGATTCAGTTTATTTCTTATTCCTATTTGGAACATTTGAAAGGAGTCCTTTTCTTGTAAGTGGTAGGATTTTCTTCTTCTTCTTCTTCTTCTTCTTCTTCTATATATCTATACATCTATCTATCTATCTATCTATCAATATATATATATATATATATATATATATATATATATATATATATATATATATATATATATAGTGGTTGGTTGCTTGTTATGTTTTCTAATGTTTTATCTCTTGGGGATGCTGTGTTCGTTGGTAGTAATAAATTATAAATTAGGAGGGTATGGTTGTTTGTTATCAGTATGTAGGTAATCTATCAGTTCAATACGGTATGTACCCTCTCTGAGAGTATTTTATTTTTACTTAAATCTGTTTCCCAATGTTAGGGTTCCCTTTTATAGGACCATAGATGTTAATTTAATTATTTTTGGTTTGGTGTGTAATATAGTCATCGTGTTTGGGTTGTTCCTAAAGATGCCAGGGGAATTAGATATCTATAGTGATTAAATATTGGTTTATCTATACGTGGGTTATCAGAATATGTTTGTTTATAGACATTTTGAGGGGTACCTGCATTTTAAGGCAGCTTAATCATTTCTGTTTAATAATGCTGTTTTTGTTTATTTTTGTTGCACTATTTGCAAAAATGAAATCCCAAATGTCTCATTTAAGCATCGGCACCATTGGGTTTCAATATTCTGATATACGTGTGTTTGTTTGATTTAATTCAATTTTATGGTAAGTTTGAATTTTCCAATAATATGTCGACAGTGAATAACTTTTATATTTTACGTTCGTAAATCCTGATATATGGTTGGCTGATCTTAGTATAAAGAGTGTTTTCGATATTCATCTATGATATTTCACTTCTAAGGGTTTCTTTTGGGTTGATATATCGGCTTGGTACACAATATTCAATTCGAGATATTTGTTTTGCAAACGGTATCTGTTTTTGTTTATACAATGACAATCTGGTTTATTCACGCTTTCTCGGTTAATATCATTTCTAATCATTTTATTGCTATATTTTGTTATGAATCTATTAAAATTATCCGTACAACTATAGCTAATATTCAGTTTATTCTAGTTAAATATTTTACTCAGTTGTTTCCTCGGGAGAAACTGTTAATTGGATGAATCTTTTTTTTATATCAATGTAGATCATAATTCATAAATATATATTTCTTTACATAATTTTAGCGTTGAAAGAAACTAATAGACTGAGTATAAACAAGATTAAAATATGGAGTGAAAACAGTTATTTCGAAATTACCGGCAGCTATTTAGCTCAATAGAAGAAGCAGCACTACATTGAAGTGGCTACTCTATCGGTCACAGGTTCGATTCCAGCAGCATTTTCTTTAATCATTCATTCAATTCACGTTGTCTAGGCGAAGTGATACATTAACTGTGTTATGATTGGAGATCGTTTTCAAATAAGGGTTTCTATAGATTTTAACACAACTCATGATCATATCCATGTATATAAAATCTCATAACTTGGATGTAATTCAAATTAATTCGTTTGTTTGATGCAAAAACAACTTATGTAAGTTTTTTCTAATAAAAGATGATAGGTTTATGCCAATATCACATATCTGTTCTCGTAGATAGATGAATAGATATGATCTTAACATGTATCTTTCCTTATATATCAATAAATATCCAGGTTTATGTCTCTATACCTGTCTGTACCAGAATAGATGCATATTGATTGAATTACGAAGCAGCACTAGTAGAAAATTAATTGCAAATAGGCGTAATGGTAGATATCAAGTGATCTGTTGAAGAGCAACACCTGTGTGGAATGAATAACACAGATACGCACCAACATGCCCTCTTGGCTCAATGTAGACACACGTGTGCACTTTTTACCCTCCAATGTTCACCATCTCTAGTTATCTTCTTCTTCTTCTTCTTCTTCTTCTTCTTCTTCTTCTTCTTCTTCTTCTTACTTTTTCTTCTTCTTACTTTTTCTTCTTTTTATTCTTACTTTTTCTTCTTACTTTTTCTTCTTTTTATTCTTACTTTTTCTTCTTCTTCTTAATTTTTCTTTTTATTCTTACTTTTTTTCTTCTTCTTCTAACTTTTTCTTTCTTTTCTTCTTACTTTTTCTTCATCTTTTTTATAATTATTAAAATGTTTCAGCCCAAACTGACACCCAAACCGTCAAAATAGTTTCCCTTGGGAGTAAGAGTTTCGTCTTATCAAGTCTAGACTAAACTTTGCTTCTGGTTTTCTGTGGTTCGTTATCTTATTTAATGTAGGTTGATGTTGAATCGGTACTTCAGTTGGTGCTTAACAGAATTCACAATCGTTTTTTAGAAAATTTGAACTCTTTGTGATCACTGCCTAACAAAAGCCAAGAGAAGTAACTTATTCAGTGCAACCCCAATTTTTTTCGTTTTTCTCCTAATTGATCATCCTCAAAACGACATGCTGCCAAAAGACATTGGTCGTATGATTGTGGCTCTTGAGTGATCAGTCAGACTTGTTATTAATATTATTATGTTTGTCTACTTGACTAAGTTCTGCACGTGTGCACTAAAATGCCGCGTAGTTAAAGACGATGAAGCCTTTGATTCGAAAGTAAGCTTTGCACACACACCTTCATTTGTGGTTGATTCCTCGTATGATCTCGTCTAGTTATAATATGATCAAATGGAGGCAGAAACATAAATTGGGGATTTGTTTGCAAGAAGTACGTCGGCAGTATTTCAAATTTCAAAGAACAAGTGAAACCCTAAAGATTATATGGTCTTGAAATAAGGACATAGATACTCTCACCTGGAATATAAGGGGTGACAGACATTATTTACATCTCTCCCTCTTTCTCCCACTGTTCCTGTCAGTCTGTATGTCAATCTCAGATATAACAATCAGCATTAGTCATTTCGACGGAACACCAAATGTGTGAAAGAGGTTTTTTTCGGCCAGATCATATTCACTTCATATAATTAATGTCTGTCTATTCAAAAGGTCCAACATCCAGAGAGTGCAAAAAGTATCTTGTATGTTTCAAAAGATCCATTTTAACATCCTTAAACACTTTCAAAATTGTCAAAATTTGAACCCATGATATTAAAATACACGAATGAAAAATACTGAAACATTATCAAACATCAAAAAGTTATGGCAATGCATCATTTACTTTTTAAATACTCTACATTTAAACAATAAGACATTTATATCAGATGAGCAGTTATTAAGTTATTAAAATAGAGTAGTTGAAAATACCATTGGTGGAATGGTTTATCCCACATGATTATGTATAATCTATAAAGAATAATTTAATCTAACTTTTTCATCTCTTGGTATATATTTTCAATTTTATTTTAGGCAGGATGCCTGTTAATGTGGGAGTTTGAAAAGATTATTGCAGCCACTTCGGAACCAATTCTCACGTTCACTCTTACATTGTCTCTCTGGCCATTATCTCAGCGTATTATTAATACGACCAGGGTGAAAATGATTTGCAATGGGACGAAGTTCAGGCAAGTTAGGCTTTTTTCTCTCTCATTTTTAGGGCATTTGCGAGAAATTGGGAAAAAAAAATATTCTCAAATGAATTTTGAAATCAGCTCATCATTTCCGTCATCCCAAGTTCATTAAAAGGATGCCTGTACGCTTATAAGATTAAACTGTCTTTCTGTCAGCTCTTATTCGCTTCTGGTCCAGTTATCTGCAAAATTTACTTTATATATCCTTTTTACTAAATCTACCTGCAGAAAAGACTGAATAGAATTAATGCCTTCATGCTGGCTAAGACTTCAGCAGTTCTTGTTCCAGCTCAGCGTATCACATTTCTACTTACTCGGCCCGTCTGTGATTTCATTATTCTTAGAGGTGACAAGGACCCGAGGGTCTGTCACTCACTTCACCCTGCGCTATTATGCTTATAGCTTGTAATAATGCTTTTCTGAAGGGCATTTGCAGAAAGAGGACACAAACTATTCCAGATGGGGTTTTGAACTCGGCTCAGCAAATTCTTTTCTTGTATCGCTACTGGCCCTACACCGCTATTTCAAACCAGATATATCACCAGCACTGAGTTCCCTGTAGCAAGGCTTACGAGACCGCAGACCACACCCTCCATGGCTTCCAACAGAATCCCACATGCTATGACAGAGACAAGAAGCAAGCAAATGAAACATCTTCCATATTGATACATCAATAACACGAAAATACTCTATGATGATGCACGACAAACGTCACGGTCCATCAAATGCCATTTTATAGTCGTACGGGCTTCCATACGGAACAAGGTGTCTCAATAAACCGATTAACGATATCAAGTAAGGCATTTGATTTTTCTCTATGCATATTACATAGACCTTTTTTTATATGGTTATCGATGATCAAAAGAATGGTTAGTCGTGTTTCTTTTTTTACTTTTGCCTGCTAGTGAAATAATGGAAGCGTTGATCGATAGGTGTATTCATTATGAACGTCGGATAGATGGACGTATCTTGCTGTGTGCATTGTTCTTAGCGTAGCTAGAGATTTGGGGATCCGGATGCTCACCTCCTTGTAGTGCCCCACCAACATTTAGTAAGATTTGTTCTTTTATAACCACGGTAGAAGTCCAGTGAATCATTTATAAAACTTCTGGGTACCACTTCATTATAGGATCTGGTGGATTCATGTTTAAATTGCTCTCTTCCATTGCTCACCTTAGCTACGCCTCTGTGCGGTAGCAAACAGTTGGGTGTAAACTGGCTGAAAAAATATTAATACCATGTAGGTATTGCATATATTTGACACGTACACGCTGATGCTTTGATAAGGATGAGAAAAAATTGCACTGGTCTTTCGAAGGCAGTACAACAGCCAACTGCGATGATCAAACTTTGAAAACTTGGTTTAACCTGGTCTTAAACAAAAAAAAAAATAGGGAGTTAAGGAACCAAATTATCGATGACTCGATTTTTACAGCCAAGTTTCTGCCTTCTTAATTCATCTTTTATGTTCAGCGTGTCAGGCATCGATCTGTAACCATTTCCTGAGGTAAACAAAGTGATCATCAGCAACCCAATATTTTGGATAGAACATTACAAGTTTTGCAAATTGCAACCCATGAGCTAATCTCGTCAAATTAGTATAGATATGATATCGGTAAAACGTCTGCCAAACAGATAATAGCAAAGGAGATTCAAGCCTTCGGGTCAGGGCTCGCTCTAATCCCAATGGTGATTAATAATTTTTGCTGAAACGTGCCAAAAAAGAATCAAGCAATTATGGTTAGCAAAAGTTTTCACATAGGAGTTGTTATTCTGTTTCCCCTCTTATGATTTCCTTTCCGTGCTAATCAAGGAGTTGTCTGGGTAGGACTATTCCCATGTGTAATAACCTTGCAAGACAATTAACCTTACAATGCGTCGTTAAATACTCAAGGTTAAAGGGGGTCTATTTCCATTATCATTGCAGAAAATTGATGAAAAATGATATTTTTGAAAAAGGAAATGAACGTGTCTGGTTATTCATCCGACAGACACTGTCACCTGACCAGCTAGTTTTGCTAGGGGTGATCAATCAAAAATTGGAAAAAGGGCCGGTTACTTCTCTCATCTTTGTTGAATCACTGAAAGATTTGGATTTGAAAAAAAAACTGGGAGCCAGCACTATTGATCAATTTAGAAAAAAATTTACTTTGCAAACTGAATGCATTTCTAAAACCAAGGTGGGGTTTGAATTTTGAAGAAATAAAAAGGGCCTTCACCTCGATCGTTTCAGTCTGTATGCGTGACACATTCACATAGCCAAGTAATAAGAGCGGAGCGTTCGTATAAAACCGCTCCTAAGGTAGGCGTGGGTTCGTTCCCAGCACAACTATCGTTTATTTATTGATCTGAAGATGCTCACTTAGCTACTGAGCAAAATTGGTACCTAGAATTAATTCCTAATTGAATGTCTTCCTAATAATCACATGGGTGTATATTTTCCATTTACTGATATTTCATGCTGCCTGTATAGGGAACAACATAAGTGTGCATACCATCAACAAATAAAGAGATGAATAATACACGTTTTGGGCTCCTTCCCAATCATGCAAGTGCCGTTAGCGGAGTGGTAAGAGCAGAGTCTTCGTATAATGTATACACATATTTATGCATAGCCAGCCAGCTCGACCAACTTGAAAACTGGAGAAACCTATTTTGATAGTTTTGTTGACTAGTTGGGTGACAGTTGCAAAGAAAGAAGCAACGAAAAATGAACATTTTTTGAAATGATCCTGAAAGTCTGCCCGTAGATGTTAGAGTACGTTTTCAAACCTGTACGTATATGATACATATGCACATTATTGTTTCACATATATATATGTATACTGTCCAATTGTATTGCTCCCAATATATCAAGTAGGTCATATCTAAATAGCCACTACACGGGAAAAAATCATCAAATCAAACATAGGCATAGTTGAAAAAATGATGATGGTCAATGGATCAAGAGAAATAATCCTAACTTTGATGCAGCCATGGAAGTGTGTGATGGTGCTTACATTTCAGACTTAATTAGACTTAATATTTTGTATTACTCAGCACAAAGATAGAATTAAGTGATGACGGTATTTTAGTCTTAAAAAATGCAATGAGCACAAAGAACATACAATCAAAACAAAAAATTAACCAAGAGAATTCAGAGATATAATCTTCAAAATCGACATTGAGGCAATTATAAAAAATGTCAACATTCCAGACGTTACCTTTCATTTAAAATGTTAAATATGAAAAAATGGAACATCATCCAACAATAGACTGATATAAGTCCGAATAAAATCTAAACATACACCATCAGTAATTGAATAGATTCCCGCATCAGTAAATACAAGGTTAACACAGAACTCGTCAGACAAATAAGTACTCCAAAGAAACTCTATAGAATACTGAAAAGCTTTTGAGGATTGTGGTTATGAATATTCCAAACGAAAATTGAACGAGAAATTTGATTCAAAAACGAAAACAATACTGAAAACAGGGTTAGACATTTTGTATTGTTCACCTCAACTTAAAATAAACAGGTAAAAAACATTGTTATAACGATGATTCTAGAATTGGTAATACACTATCCTAGTTATGAGAAATTACACGAAATAGTAATCGTTGACAACATCATGTCAGGATGTAGTTGTATGGATAACTTTCAAAAAATATCAAAAAACACAATAATTGTGTCGAAAAAACAAATAGTTAATAAAACAACTAAAACACAAAAGAAACTTGAAGAAAGTATCCTGAAAAATAAATGCGTAACCAAACGAATAGCGTACATGGCAAAGAACCAAACATTTTAGAAATCCCAAAGACAATGAAGAATTTTTTAAGGCAAAGCATAAAGCCTCTTCTACGGAGGATCATGGGGGCAAGCAAACGGCACTCTCGGTCCACTATTGAGAGTTAAAAAGAAGTAAACAGCGCTTGTTGACTAGAGGTTGATGAAAAAAGCAGAACCCAGTAGGAGACTGAAATCCTGGTGGTTTTGCAAACATATAGCAAACTGAACAGATCAGAAAGAGTCGGCGTACACATGAAAACTAAAGGTAAAACAAAAGTCATGTGCAACAACCGCATAAAAAATAAGGACATAACTGCCAAAATCGAAGTTGCAAAACTGGGGAAAGTATACCACTACATTTACCTAGGACAGTGAATCTCTATGAAACCCACAAAAGAAGAAATCAAGCAGAGAATCACCCTAGGATAGTAGGCTTCCAGCAAAGAAGACTCAACCTACAGGAACAAGATAGTCCCAATAATCCTAAAAAAAGAAAAAAAAATATATACAACCAATGCATTCCCCCGATAGTCACTCATGGAGCTGGAACATGGAGCCTAACCAAGAGACAAAACCGCAAACTAAAAAGTATGCAACGTGCGCATGAGAGAATCATACTCAACCTTACATGAAGAGATCACGAGACAGCACAATATTTCAGAAAGAAAACAGGGGTCCCAGACATCATAGAATCCATTATAAAACGCAAATGGCGATGGGCTGGTCATTTTGCAAAAATGAAAGACAACCGATAAATATCACGACTCATAACATGGATCCCCAGAGACCACATGCGAAACTGAGGCCGACAAAATACACGATGGAGGGATGAATTAGACAAGTTCAGAAAATAACTGCTCCACGACGCTCATGATAGAGGAATGTTGCAAATCCTCTCTCAAACGACAGACATTAAAAGACTGGTGGTGATGATGATGATGATGATGATGATGATGATGATGATGATGATGATGATGATGATTGTCACGTTAAGACTGCTTTCTGGTAAACGTGGGTTCGATTCCAGCACGGTGTTCATTTAAAAAAAATTCATTTACGTAGTTTTCTTTTCGATTCGCTACTTGTTTAATTCAAGTGCTGAACGAAATGTGTTTCCACGTGAAGTGGCTTTATTATTATTTCATTCTGCCGAACATACTCTGTCCATTCGAATGATATATGCAAATAGTCTGCTGATAAAACTGTATTCGTATGTTTCAATATAATACAAGTATGATTACATTTTTCAACGAAATGTACGTAGTTAGGATGTTATTGTGTACGTTAAACTAATTTGTTCAGTTTGTTCTTCCATAAAATAAACATCACTGACTTTTTCTTATTTTACGTTCAACAGAAACAAGTAAGTGTTTTTTCCCACAAAACAACAATAAATATTATCATTATAATTATAATTATTATTGCTGTTGTTGCTCGTATCATTATTATTATTATTATTATTATTATTATTATTATTATTATTATTATTATTATTATTATTATTATTATTATTATTATTATTATTATTATTATTATTATTATAATAATAATAATAATAATAATAATAAATAGAAACAAGATTATGCGCATAAGTATAACTGTAAATTACTTCATCATTCTGTACATCTGAACACTTGTGCGTACATTAATTACCTTGGTGTTCTGTTCACAACATACCTGTGTGTACGCACACTCATACAGCTTGAAGGAATCTATGCAAAGGATCCTTAAGAAAAATCAGCAGTTGTCACAAGGGAAGTTGTGAAAATTTCCACGACCAAAATAAACGCGTCAAGGTCTCAGTAAAATCAATACTGACATTTTTTGACATCAAACGCTTTGTTCCCCGAGATTACATCCCCGCTGGTCGAATTGTAAACAGCAATTTTTACTGTTACGCCCTGAAGAGGCAAGAGGGAACTATTATGCTCAAGCTTCACGACAAAAAGGAGAAAACACGACTGGGCTCGTCACCAAGACAACGTACTCACTCACATGTCAACGGAATGCCTCATAAAGGACGAAACTTAAGGTTAAAAGGGTATAATGTACGCACATTCACATTTTAGCCTAAAGTATCAACCATATGGCAGCATAGTTCAGAGACTAGAGTTTTTTGTACTTGAAAGGGTTGCATCATTCGAGCATCGTTCCATTTGTATTAAGCCAGACATGTCGTTTTCAAATGTAAGGAAACGTTTATGTGATATAATGGTTGTGGATTTGCATCCGGGCTGGGTAAAAAAAAGAGAACCATTTTCTACTCTTACGTCAAAATATATGAGCAATTGGTAGATTTCCGTTTTGTTACTTGCTCCTCTGAAATAGTTTTACATGTTCAAAATAATTTAAATACACTCATTCTGAAACAAAATTGTTTAAGTGCATCATTTTGAAACGCCCTATACAGGACGAATCGCAAACGGCATTTGTTTTTTAAAATAATGTTTTGAGGGGCAAACGGTGATGATTCGGCGCAAGCTTTGTGATAAGAGCGAGGCCAACGAATAAACTCTCCACCACGACAACGCAGCCCCCCCCATATTTACAGAGAGTTTTAAAGCGGACCCAACCATAAAAATCTTCTCCAGCTGATACTAAACGGACGAGCGTAATTACATCATTTATTGCCAAGTCCTACTGTTAATCTTTTCTATCTCCTTTCCTTATCTTATATCTGGACTTTTCCTAATGTGTTTACTGCCTTAGTTGGAACAATCAGTTTGCTCTTTGCTCCATCTGTGGCCACTTTTTGCTACTTGATCCCCCCATCTCCATTTTTATGCCTAAATATTTTTGCTTCGCACTGGTCTCCTCTCAGAGACATGTTGATCTCTTCTATGGAGGATTATAACAAACTTTGCTTTCTATTACTCTGGATGGTTTTCGAGTGGCATTTAAATTTTATGTTATAGGATTAGTCAATCAGAGCTTTATGTGAAAGCCTTATTTGAATATCTATCCCTTTGTGTTGTGTCTGCTACATCATTTTCCTACGTAATGAAACGGGTACGAGCCTGCATTCAGTTTAAATGAAATCTAATTTAGCATCAGTAATAAAGTTGAAATATAACTGCGAATAGCATCTTCGTGTATTTCATGTCTCATATTTACTTTTGAAATGATCTAATTGAATTTGATTCAATTACTATCGTCAAAAAAAAAACAAACAAAAAAAATGGATTTCTGAAACACCCTACTCATATTTGTTGGTTATATTGTGAGAAGCATTTTTTCCATAGCGTTTTGAAAAGGCAAAGAAGGACAATTCGACACAACCTTCAAGACAAATGGACGAAAAAAGTTTTTATATATATATATATATATATATATATATATATATGTATATATATATATATATATATATATATATATATATATATATATATATATATATATATATATAATGGAGCTCCCGTCTATTACTGCTATATGAAATGCTCTTCCAACTCTGGAATAGAGCACTTTGGTGGACAGGGAATCATGCGAAGGTTTCGATCTGACCATGAGGTGCTGGATGTTGGATAGTCTATAGCCACACCGAAGAGTTGTAATGCAGCGAAACAGCTGTTTGTCGATAACACAATTATCAATTTTATATACGTGTGTGTGTGTGTGTGTGTGTGTGTGTGTGTGTGATTTCAAGCTGGATAGGTTATATCCAACTTAAGTGTACATTCTCTACACACAATGAAGAAATCATCCATTCACAGATGTTTCGTAGGGAATGACCCCTGCATCACCAGCGAATCAATAGATGAAGAGAAAATGAAAAGAAATGGAGTTTTCTGTTTGGAGAAAGGATGGGGTGGGAGTGTGCACAGTGTTGTCTGTGGATAGATAATTGGTTGATATTGTGTCCAGGGGGACGGATCATATGTCATTATTCTATCTATGTTAGATGGGGGCTCTGCACTTGAGTAAGGGTGTGGTTAAGATCAATTCTTTTTGTTTTTCTGTGCGAGGGAACTTTGTGTCATTTTTTATCCACTTCAATGACAATGTTGGGGTCACTCCCTACGAAACTTCCGTGAATAAATACTTATTTATCCATTATATGCTTTCCCCCTTGGCAATAAAATATTGTTCACTATATTATATATATATATATATATATATATATATATATAAGAGAATATGAAATCTCTGTATATATATGCATATATAAAAAATATATATATATATATATATATATATATATATATGAAAGTTTATATATATTTCGGTTTACTAACAAACAAACCGACGCACTTGCACCGACATATATTTATGTTACAATCAGAATAAGATTGAGAAATCTATCATCACATAATCAGTATAGTAATGATTAACAAGCTTGAGATGAAGACCATTATTACTGTATTAAGTTCGATCTTTTTTTTTTTTTTTTTGGATGTCCCACTATTGTAGATGTTTGTCAGACTAAGCTAGAATTGATGAATATCAAATTTATGCCACTTCAGAATTAACGGTATTTATAGAGTTAACTTTTACTGTTACAAGGTTTATGGATTCCACACTATCCCTTGGGATTCTTCGAAATCACACGGTACACAACAAGACCGCAGGATTCACAAGTTACGAGAAACTAGTTTGAAAACTTCCCAGAAGTTACCCCTATGGAAATGAGACAAACCATCAAACAAACGAAAAGAGGAACAGCCCCTGGGTCAGATAACTAGAGCGTCGACCCACTCAAAAGTGCTGATGAAGTCATCACTAGGGAACTAGCCATCCTATTCAACTTATAACCAAGTCAGAGTGAAGTTGCGGAAGACTGAGAAACTGCAACCATAATGCTAATAAATATGATAAGAAGAACTTGAATATCAAAACAAGCTCAGGTTAATGATTCAATTGCATCTACAAACTTTTTAGCAAAGTGACCATAAACTGAGTGACCAAAACCTTCGATAAAAACTAAAACCAGAAAAAAAAAATACTCCACAATTGACCATCTCCATTCAGTAAATCAGCTAAAAGAGAAAGCAGCAGATTATAAAATGCCATTTGCGTTGACATTTGTCGACTTTAAGAGAGCATTGGACTCCTTAACGTCCCCAATGCTATCAAACAACAAGACATACACCCAGTATATGTCAATATTGCAACATATATACCGACAAAGCACTTCAATAATTAGGCTACATAAAAGTCATCCAGCTCGAAAATACAAGGAATTAGACTAGTTGATTCCAGTTCAACCAAACTCGTCACAGCCTGCCTCGATATGATCTTCCAAAACCTAAACGGGGAGAATAAAGGTGTCGGAGTAGACGGCGAATACCTAAATAAACTAAGATTTGCTGATATCGTCTTTTTTGGGGGAAAACTCTCACGATCTCCAAGTAATGCTAGGCGAATGGAACAAAGATAGCAAGAAAGTTTTTCTTCGTATGAGCTTCAGCAAAACTAGAGTCATGTAAAACAAATATGCTGAGGACAAAGACACTAAATTCAAATCGAAACGCAGACCTGGGAAAAGAACACCACTACACCTGCCTGGGATAACATCTCCATGAAACCCTCAAAACAAAAAAGAATAGAATCACTCTAGGATGGTTAGCTATCGGTAGAGCAACCTTAACCTTGAAGAACTAGAAAATAAACATCACGTGGAGATTGCCAGACGGCACAGTATATTAGAGAAAATAGCAGCACATCAGATCATAGAATCCATTATAAAACTCAAATGGCAATGTTGCAAGAATATCAGACAACCACTGGGCGTCACGACGCGCAACGTTGATCTCAAGTGATCATATGCGAAAATTTGATCAGCCAAATATGAGATGGCATGACGAAATAGACAGGTTCAAAAAGTATTGGCTGCACGACGACCATGATAAAGAGGTAGAAACATCGATTATAGATGATCAATTATCACACGTTTATATGTTTATGTATTTTAGTTTTATGCTATTGGTATATATATTCCAATCTCTGTCTCTGTCTCTATCTCTCTCTCTCTCTCTCTCTCTCTATATATATATATATATATATATGAAACTGTCAATATAGGTATCTCAAGTTCTCAAGTGAATCTTGCTGCCTATCTATCTATAGAACTACTGTGGCTATGATATATGTCGAAAGCTCATATCTTTTTTAAATATGTGAGTGTGTTTGTTTGCTTGTGCAAATTTTTTTTCACATTTGTTCGTTCCAACGCTCTAGGCCATATTTTTTTGTCAACAGACTTGAAAATTGGCAGTAGTATTTCACTAGATCCTTCTGGGAGATGTATTTTGATTTTTGGAAAAAACACTTTTTAGTTCTTTTTTGGCCCTAATTAAGGTCTATCAATCTGTTTGCGTGCTCTAGCACTCATGGCCATGTCGATTTGTCCAGAAACTTGAAAATTTGGTATCAGCGATCCACTAGACCTTTTCTGAAAATATTCCTTTTGATTTCTGATAAGAACGAATTTTTTTTTACCTTGTGGGGGCTTCACTCTACCGGATTCATAAATGACTTCTAGGTAGTTTCATAAAATTCTAGTTTTTTTTACACTTAATTTTAGGGTTTTTCTAGTGGAAAACGCCGGATGAAATTTTGTTCACTTGACTTCAAATTTTGACAATATGCTCGTTGAATTATCGACTGTGATGAAGTTAGATATGTGTCATGCATACAGACCGTATCATTCGATCTAAAGAGTTGAATAGTTAACCAATAACTTCTTATTCTGCCGGGAAATTTGTTTCCTTTGTTCTTTGAAAGTCACCTCCACGTAAAATAGAGGTTTCTAGCTTATGTTTTAATTTACAATGTAATTTCATGTTAAATTGACCCCCAGTTCAGTTACAACAATTTTAATGCTTTCTTTGATGAATATTCAGACTTTTCAATGATCCCAAAG
>OY735220.1:52707035-52779535 GCA_963457665.1 Thysanoteuthis rhombus
AACCGATCTCTATGAAACCCTGGGGAGAAATCAAGTGAATGGTCACTCTGGGATAGCAAGCATTTGATAGGGCAGGTTCGACCTTTGAGAAGAAGAAATCCTATTTGTCTAAAAAGAAAAAAAAGGTTTGCAACCAATGCATTCTCCTGTTGTCATGGAACTCAACCAGATGATTGACCCTTAAACTGAGGACCATACACGGATGCATGAGTCAATCATATACAACACAACCTGGAGATATCACAAAACAACGCAAATATTATAGAAAGAAGCCGGGATATCATCGAATCCATTATAAAACTCAAATGGGCTGGTCATGTTGCAAGAATGTAAGACAACCCTATGTATTGACATCACGACTTACTACGGGGATCTGCGAAAATCAGACGCAAAACAGTGTCAAAATATAAGTTTGCAGGACAAAATAGACAATTTCAGAAAGCATTGGCTCTGCAACACCCTTGAAAGAGAGGTTAAACGAACCATTTGGAGGGTTCATAGCCAACGACGAACTCTAAAAGGCTACTGTTGCTACGGTTGCTGCTGTTGCTGCTGACGATGAAAATTTTGAGAGTACGATTTGCATTGTAAAATTGCTCAAACTCAATTCAGTTTTCCCAAACTTCAAAATCAAAAAAATCTTTATAATTGAAACCTCCCTCTGAGTCCATCGATGATGCGTAACAAAGTCGTTTAGGCTGTGCCATTGTCTGATTTGATTTGTGTCGGTTGTTTCTGACGATAAAATCCATGACAAAACACGCCTGGTTACTGCACTCAACTTTTTCTTCTTTTCCGACTGCAACCCTATGAATTGTATGTATTACTATAGAAAGAAAGAAGTAAGACTCATTCGGCTCAATCCTTAAGAGAGCTACTCGCAAACCACTTGGCTACGATTTGAAGGGAAAGTTAATATATATATATATATATATATATATATATATATATATATATTTGGTTACAATTTACATGACAAAGCAGACAAACAGTGGGGAATTTACTTCCCGCAATTAGTTGAGGATTGTCTATGCTCTTGTTACAGGGTGAGATAAAGTTAACCCAAGCTTTCGACTTGAGTACAATTTAACAAAATAAAGAAACAAAACTTTTACTTACTTCAGTTTCTTTTTTCACTGCTTGAATATCTAACTTGGTAATTACGAGTACTTCAACTGCTATAGAGTAATCCCCGGCACGTAACTCTAGGAACTGAAGCGATTTACATCTCTTTTGTCACCACTGTATGGCTTTCTGTTTCTTTATGTTGTTTCATGCCTTTTTGCTGCTTCTTATCAGATACTTTCCGGACGCTTCGTTTAGTCTACATAATTTAAACAGACGAATTACTTTCTTAAGGGTCATAACTCAACGTTGTAACGACATCTGCCGACTTTATTTTCATAAAAGAACCATAAATTTGATTTTTCAAACACACTAAGAGAGTATTAATGGTCTAAGCATATATATATATATATATATATATATATATATATATATATATATATATATATATATATATATATATATATATATATATATATATATATGTATGTATGTATATGTATATATATATATATATGTATATGTAAAACAATGGTCTAAGCATATATATATATATATACATATATATATATATATATATATATATATATATATATATATATATATATATATATATATATATATATATATATAAATATGCTTAATACACAAAACTCCTAGCTATAATATCCTCGCACCAACATCTAAGATACATTCAATAATGGAAGCTTCAAAGTCACCCAGACCCATAGATAAATTCACCTTAGCCAGTTATAACCCCCGTCCAAATCATAGCCAATACATTTTCAATAACTTATAAGTTTGAAACCTATGTAGCTCCTTGACCTCACCCCCCCAATTACACTATCCCTAACATACCAAAAAAATCTAACTCCATATCACTCCCCCTAACCTGACACACTGTGCCCTCCCCAAGACAAACTGCGACTGCTTAACCAAAGACCTGATACCTAACTGGACATTCTCCCACTTAGCAGGAGGCCTTCAACAGCCCTTACAACACAATTTACCCACAATGCATAGCTCCTGATAGTGGGCTGTGGTTCCACATGGGAACTTTTAACACATACTCACAAAGCACACACCACTGAAGATGGGACGAATCCTGAAACATGTCTGGACGATATACATCTAAGGATTAATAAACCTTACCTCTAAACACTTTACTCCCGAGTCTGTCACTCTCTACAGTACACATCATATATATATATATATATATATATATATATATATATATATATATATATATGTATAGCGCACTACCTACCCTACCCAGCTCAAAGTCATAGATAAGCCGTGTGAAAACATGTCCCTCATACTCCTAAGTTTCATTCACCGAGCCTTGCTAGCCTAATGTAGCAGCAAACACATTGCTTGCAGGAACTGATTCCTCTTTATTTTGATATACATTCTCCCATTTATCAAATTGTAAATTAATCTCACACTAAACTACTTATAGCTAACACCAGGTTATTTCATCAGTGCAGATGACCAAACGTCCAGTTGGTGTTCACCCTGAGGTCGCAACACACATATCACCACTGAGTTTACTCTCAAGTAGTGACACACGTATCACCGTTAAGCTTACCTTAGAAATGATTAACTAAAACACCACCTCCTCTGTACACTACAAATGTAAAAGACAACCACACATACTCCCAGTTTCTTGGACCACTTTACTTTCCTGACGAAATGAGCGATACTTGACTTGAACAGTCTCTCGATATTGTAATCTTACACATCCCCCTCAAACGTATATTCATATACATATATGCATGAAACTTCGCCAGGATTACAAATGCATGAAGCACATATAGTACTCACACACACACACATACACATATATATATGTATATGTATGTATATATACACACATACACACACACACACACACACACACACACACACACACACACACACACATATATATATATATATATATATATTACTTTGATTATCATAATCAGCTATTTAAAGTCCATTGCCGGACAAAGCTCTTCTCCAAATTCGGCTAGTATTTTTGCTTTTGGAAGTCCCGTTGCCCAGACATTCTAAATTGCAAATCATCTCGCCATCAGACTATTTGCCGGCCACAATTTTGCTGATAACCTCGTGGGATCCATAGTGTAGGCCATGCTGTACAGTGGTTGTCTGAAATACTTGAAACTACTCTGTTATCTAACACCGTGATTAATTTACTGGAAACCACTACTTTAACAGAAATAACGTTAAGTGAAACTGATTTTATCATAAGACATTTTAAACATTTATTACAGAGTTAAAAAAAAAGTATACAATTCGTATACAATAACTCACATCAAATAATCATATTTGCACAATATCTCACTCATGGATATACACGTTAGCAGAGGTGTGATAAATTCTTTTTAACTTTTTGAATACATTTCCATTTGCTGAGAGCACAGCGTGGTTCCGGGAAACTATTCCATAGTACCATCAATCCATTGCTATAAAAATATTTCTGATATTTAAATCATTCCAATTTATTTCCATCGTACATTTATGGCTTCTCAGTCCCTTGTACTTCTATCTGGTAAGAAAAAAAAAGCAGTCGGATATAATGATTCTATACCACCAGAAATCTTTAACGTTTCCATCAAGTCTTCTTTTTCTCATGATATCAACCCCGATTTCATCAATATCTCTCCAAAACACAAACATCTCTGGATATCATCACCAAGTACGTTGACTAGGCGTGCGCAGTATCCATAGAAACATGAAAAACAGATCATCATCATCATCATCATCATCATCATCATCATCATCATCATCATCATCATCATCATCATCATCATCATCATCATCATCATCAGTTTTTAACTTCTGTCGTTGGCTATAGATCTTTTAAAGGATTTGTCACACCTCACTATCATAGGCGTTGAAGAGCCAGTACTTTCTGAATTGGTCTAGTTCGTCTCTCCATGCCTTGGTTGCACATGAGATCTCTGGGGATCCATGTTGTGAGTCGTGATGGCCATCGGTTGTCTGCCATTCTTATGATATGACCAGCCCATTGCCATTTAAGTCATCTAATTAAGGCAATGATTTTTCGGACTGCTGTTTTCTCCCTGATACAATGCACTGTCCTGTGATCTCTCCATGTGATACTGAGCATGATCTTTTTATATGCACGTTGCATGCATCACAATTTGTAGGCCAGTCTCTTGTTCACGTTCCATGTTTCAACTCCAAAGGTGACTATCGGAAGGATGATTTGGTTGTATACCTTTCTTTCGAGGACTAAATAATGAAGATGTATGTTTTATTATATTGCAGACATTGTGTCACTGATTTTTGAAGAATCAGAAAAATCACTTAATTTGAAATTCCATCCACAATATTTTATTCTATCATATAAATATATTTTCCTAAACAATGTCATAACGAGGCAATGTTGAATGAAATGTACAGTCTTCGATCTATTCCTCTGGTTATTCGTTTTTCTTTTAAATTGATTTTTAAACTCCAATCAAAGCTTAGAGTTGACTTTAATTTCATTCTGTAACAAGGACAACAAAATTGACAAGTGCAATTCTCAACAAATCTAAAGGAATAGCAATTATCATTCCTTTACTGTGAATATAAATCGTAACTGATTCATTGTTGTGTCTCTTGCCAACTGAGCTAAATTAACAAATCTTAAATATTGCTGAATGTTATGATAGAGTATGGTATGCAAAGGCTTATTTCTTTATCAAAGTAGCATTCCCCATTATTTGAGAATACAACCAAGTGATTGGTAGCCTGCCGTCTCACCAACTAAGCCGAAATGAGATGTCTTACATATCTTCGAAAATTCATCTTACAGATTCACAAGGTCTTATTTCAGATTGATGAATATATAAATTTATTTTAAAGAATACGTATTCTTGTATTTTTTAATTCATTTTTCAAAATATACAATAAAAAAATTGGGATAGAAATAGTTTTACCCTGCAACAAACTGGCTTGTTCTTTTCAATTTTGATGCAAAAAATGTTGTTGGATAATGACAAGATGTTTTGCCTGTGTGTCATCGACATAGATTCAAACACCTGCAGCTTCCTTTTGTTAATTTACAGTAACATTTAATAAATGTCTGCTTTTTATGAACTTAATTTGGAGAAACCATTTCTACAAACTGTTATTAAATGTTAAATTGCGCAGCCTTTTCTGACATTAAACTCTGCTTATTGTCAACCACAGGAATATGGCATACGAATATAACCCTCAACAAGAAAAACAATAACACGTGTGGTTAGTCACTCAATGGAAACTATCATGTGACCAACGTTTTTTGGCAGCATGTCACGTTTAGTGTGATCAATGGAAATGAAATGAAGAGACGTCAATGAATGGAAAACATTAAGCGTAAATACCGCTGTACAGAAACTACTGATTAAATTAGCAAGAACTTGCATTGCAAATAAAACGCTCTCAATAATCATGTATTATGAAGAGAATTTTTTCAAAAAATCGAAGAGTAATAAGAAGTGAATTGTTCTAGATCGGTGCCGTCCGTATGCGTGATATTTAAATATATAGTCAGTCAGCCAGACAGACAGATATATAAGTGTGACGGACAGACAGACTCGAAAACAACCTATACTGACGGATTTAGTGACACTTTTGGTTGACAGATTCTTGAATAATTCTATTGGCTTTTAAAATATCCTGACGTACTTGAACATTCATTTACATGGAGTTCGTTTTCTATTACAAGCTGCAAAATCTGTTTGCATTAATTAGATCTGGAAAATAAATGGGTTGTCCTATCGTTACTTAGAGTGTGCTTTCTTTTTATACTATGCCATATGGAGATGAAAAAAGAGAACATTCATGGACAATACTTCAGAATGAGGCAGGATGATAAGAAGTGGGAAGAGAGAAGGAACCAATAAGTGAAGGGCTGGACATCTCTAGAATAAGGGGGGGGATTTTGTATAGATATAAACAAATGAAATGGATGATAAAGTATTTTGCCTATTATTGCTGGATTCCAAATATGTTCTCTTGAATTTTCACGATGATATTATGACGTAGTATCATTTTGGAATATAATTATGTGCGCATGATTTTTTGATGCAAATGAGCATTTTTGACATATGTTACCTATTTCTAATGGTGATAGTTATTTGATGAATCAATAAATTTAGGCTTATTGTTACTTTATAGATCCCTTCTGGCTTATTAGCTGATTTTTCATACGATTTACTACCTGATTTCCAATTACAAGTCTAAAAGCAATCGCTGGCGAATTTGCTCATAATCAGGGCCAAAGCGAGATTTTTTCAGTTTGTATTAAAACTAAAGCCGTGACAATTTCAGACTGAGAGTAAAGTAACCTACAATATTTATAATGCAAAGTGAATTTCTGTGTCTTTTTCTGGACTGAGGGCTCGATGTAAATCGGTAACTCCTCTTCAATATGGCTGATTCATGTATATTGTTTTATAAATGAATTCCCAATTTAAATAATTGATATCTGAATTTAGATCTCTGATTTTTTGTAAAAAGATCTATATTCTGCTCGTTTTTTTATCAGATTTCTCAAGATTTGCTTATCAAACTGGTCCCTGCAATTCCTGATATGCTGACTAAGATATATGGCAAATATCAACTCCGTAACATGTCCAGTTGTCAAGTTATATCGATGCATACATACATAATTCTTCAATTATAGTTGAATATGCATTTTATTGATGAATCTGTTTTTCTCAAAATGACATGAACAGAGACAGAACTCATTAATAAATGTCACGTACGTATCTGCACCTTAACCCATTCACTGCAGAGGGCTTGCGTTCCTGTCATTGCTGTTATATGGCTCAACTAAAAAAATGGCGGAAACTTGTTCAGCCTTTTACTTGTTGGCCCCTTCTCTCCCTCCTCCGTCTTTTCATTCCCCTTCCCATTCCAAAGATGCTGTCTAGGAATATTCCCTTTTTCCCATCTTCATGAGGCATAGTAAATGAAGAAAACACACTCAAAATTACAAAAGGACACTACGTTTATTTTCAGATTTAATTAATGCAAACAATAACCTCCCAGCTTGGTATAAAGAACAAACCTCATGTAAATGAATGTCAAAGTATTTCTGGATATTTCGGAACCAGATAAAACTTTCCAAAATCCCATTGATCAAAACTGTCACCCATACTGTCAGTATACGTTTATTCATTTTTCAAGTTGACTGGTTGACAAAGTATTTATTTATCACGCATAAAACTGAGGAGTACGCAACATGAACAGTTGAAAATTATGCTTAACATCACTTGGAGGGATCACAAGACAGCGCAGAACATTATGGAAAAACAATAGTCAGAGAGAAATGATAGTATCTATTATAAAATGGCGATGGGCTGGACATGCTGTGAGAATGTAAAACAGAACGTGGATTCCCGGATATCTTTTGCAAAATGGTAAGATGATCTAGAGAAGTTCAAAAAGTATTGGCTCGGCTACACCCATGAAATAGTGGCAAAGTGGTTCTTAAAGAAAAACTATGTCCATCGACGGAGGCTAAAGAGCGACTTCTGATGAAGCTAAGCTCGGTATATATATATATATATATATATACATATATATATATATGACCCTTTCATGGGTTTGTTGTCCCATCAAAGCTCTTAATAGGTATTGAAGACTAATTAAGAGCGGTGCGCTAATTGAGGAAAGGTTGCGTTGGAACCTAATTTGTTCAAAACAAACATAACTAAACTATTAGTGAAAACAGGGGAGGCAGATTGCTGTTTGTAACTCTATAACATCAGATATAGTTACACAATGTCCACTCATCAAAAGCAGTGAAGTTATTTTTTTGTAAAGATGATAAGAAGACACAGTATTCAATTTATCTTTGTCGGACGACATTTTCTGGACATTTTTTCCACCTAGAAATAAGAGACTTAAGAGAATTTGAATTTTTCCTTTACAGTTCATTTGTGGGAAGAATGAAATGTTTGTCTTTTGTTTGAGATGCCATAGGAAAATAAGCATAATCCATTGCTTTTGTCTCCTATTTGGTTCTCTTCATCTACGTTTTGTTGTGAAATTAAAGTAATTGCGACTGGCGTCTTTTTTTTATTTGATAATCTAATTTGTGTTTGAAATCCGACGATAATTCCATCCACAGGAAAAATGTAAAGAGTTCATCAATTCACTATTTTATCATTGTTTCTTCTATTTTCATAATTATATTTATCTGTCGTCTACAAAGGCTGATTTGGCAGTGAACACAAAAGACGTAGGAGGATTAAATGTTTATTGTCGCTAAAAATATAGGAAGGATATGGAATACGGATCATTTCCCGAGGAAACCCTACTTAAGCATTCATCATTTGCTCGAATCCGATTGGCCGTTTCAAAATTGCCAGCCAATCAAAGGGATACATTTGGAAGGCCTTTTTCGTCATAGTTAATCGCTTGCAAAAACAGTGCAGACTCTTTTACGGTATGTTTACGATTTATGAGAGAAAAAAAAAAGAAAAAACACCAATCAAAATTTAGTATTCATTTACGATAAGATTTAGTATTTACAATATATATACACCGTGTGTGCATGTACACATACAATCTTACATTAACATCCAATTTCAAAAATTGGCTATTTTTCGCCACGGACTATAAGCCTGAACATTTCCCTACTTTGACATTGTTTTAATAATCTAATTCGAATTTCACTTGATTTTCACGTATGGATTTGGTTGTTGCTTTAAGACTTTTCAAAGTTTACGTATTTGAACAGAAATATTTCCGGTAGACTTAGTGTTGAATTTGCAAAGAAGATTAGCGTCTAATGCTCCTCCATTTTTAGTCTGTTGTTGCCTATTCTCAAAAATCCATCAAATTAATTCAAAGTACATATTTACTATCTATTTGATATCTTTTTTTTTGCAAAATGAATATAAATAAACAGATATTTTGAATTTAGTAAAAATATGATGTTTATTTATCTCTTGTATTAAAAAAAATTGATTTCATTTCTTGATTTTAATGTGAATGTTTAACGTCGTATTTGAATATGTGAATATAAAAAAATATGCTTGAATAACATAAAAATTTACTTGGTTCTTTATTTACAAAATGGAAAGGACACATGGGATTCTCTTCAAATATAAACCGGGTTCCTTCCGTGTATGTACCAAAGTTAATGGGAAAATAACCTATATATTTGAACAATACAAGGACAAAACAATATTTAGAGGAAATCATTCGCAAACATTTATTCATATAGATTACTCCTTTGACGAAAAATTCAATTTGAAGCCGAAAAACCATTGAATGCAACTGGTTCAAGATTGAAACTGTATTTGGCGATTGTTCTGTGCTCAATTCAACATTCATTTTTAGCGTTGCTTTTTTTTGCAGTACTGTAAGAACGATCGAACAAAAAGAAAGATCTTAAGTTAGGATTGGTATTTCCAGAATTAGAATGGTTTTAGGGTTAGTTAATTGATTTATAACCGTTCAACTGACACCAGTCTCTAGAGGTCTATGAGAGTAGAGACAGAGAGTGATTGCTGAATTCAATTTAGTACTGTTAAGATAACAACCACCTTCTATTTGATATATTTCTACTAAAGTGGATAATGACGAGATACCCCCTCCGAAATTCATGAAAAAAGTTATCGGCTATATTTTGATTGACAGTTTTTTCTCATGTTGGGAATGTGTTGAGTTCATAATATCAGCTGTGTGTTCTTGATTTCAAATTTAAAGAAATTTTCATTTTTTTTTTTTTGTAAAAAGAAAGAAGTACCTTTAAATTGGGCCGACAGAATAAAAAAAATTAAGTATGTAAGCAAAAAAAACCCGGTTTCCAAAGCAGGAGATATTCACGCTTATGGTTTTCTATCATCTATCTCTCAAACTGCATTCTTATGTACAATCGTATGTGCACAGTCACTACACAAGTTTGTTAATTGATTGTCGTACATAATAATTATCTCTTCCTTTCATACGTTGGATACCAAATATATTGTAAATATTAAATCTCAAAGTATAATGAATACAATAGTTGCTTTATTTCATAAATTGTAAATTACCCCAATGGAACTGATTTGACAAAAAAAGTTAGCCGGTATTTGTGTGAATGATTTAACTTTGAAACAAAGGCCGTAGAATTGTATCCCGTTGATGAGTGGGCAATTCTGAATCGGATACAAGCAAATGGAGTTTCAGTGAACTGAGATTAGGGAAATTGATACAGATCAGTATATATATAGTCGTATTGGAATTACTGTGTACATTCTTTAAAATGGATTTATTCGATTTTTAAAATCTTTTGAATTACAAAGATGTAAACAATAATACCTGCTTTATGCATCTTGGATTCTACATTAATTTCAGAAAAAAACTATCTAAAGAGAATCAGAATTTAGGAAACTGCGTCCAAATGGAAGTTTATCTGAAAGATACCTCTCTAAGTTTCAATGGAATTTCTAGAAAAGTTAGAATATTAATGGGAACAGTATGGAGAAAATGAGAAATGGTAAAGCATGTGCGTAAAGATGTCAGCAAGTATAGCCTCCAAGTACCATCAAGGAGTGATGTAAGTTGAGACCAAGGGGAAATACCATGCCTTGGCCGAACTTGAGGGAGAAATCTCTGGTATTGATACAAGACATTGGAGTGAAAAAAAAAAGGCATGACTGCTAAAAGGTAGCACCCCTAAGCGAAAAAATTGGTTCTGGGAGAAAGAGACCTCTCTTACTACCAACAAACTTCTGAAACGTGAGATGAACAACCCTACCATCTAAGCTAGTGCATTAAGTTAATTGATCTCTTGCAGAATATCACTATGACGACGATACAATTTTCTTTACTAAAGTTTTCACAAGTTCATAAACCACCTAACTCGGAAAAAGATGTTTTGGGGGATTACACAAGTTTCAAACAGCTATCAGAACTTGTGTGTCTTTTTAACCTGAAATGAAATTATCTACACTGTGTGAATGAAAAAGATCAAAACGTAACATCAAGAATCTCTGCTTTGGAATCAGTAAGTTAACCAAAAAGCACATTTGCTGGTTGCAAAACGTTTGTTTGTACCTGCACAGTTTAAAAAAGATCTCTGGTGATTAGTCAGATTCCTATTTTAATTTTATTCATTATTCTGAGGATGCCGAAAGGCAACACACGTCAATAAACCATTTCCGGCACTATCAATAATAACCTATTTGAATGTCCAAGATACTGTAGAAATCGATCGCCAATTCTTAAGATATCCCATTGAAATTAACCTCAAATCAGTTCAATAATCTGCTAAGATAAACTTGTGGAATTTATAAATGACTCCAAGTCTAAAGATCCTTTTGAAATCCCTTCCTTTAAGAAATCCTGGTATTCTATGGTGAAGTCGTACCCTATGTGTCCCAAAGTGTGGGGATAGCACTAAATGCTCCTATCTAGTGATTGTTGCATGCAAAATTTTCAGCCACATGTATAATCGAAAACAATTATCACACAGCACTGTCAATTGAGATTGGACCTATGCCTAAGATTGAGTTTCTTGTTTGAAAGAGCCACCATCACCCGTCATATTAAAGATGTAATATCAAACATATATTGTACCTTATCATTGCATGCCAAAACTACCTGCAAGGGCAACCAGTAACCCCTCCCCCAAAAGTTTGAGAACCCTCCCATGGGTATTATAGAGAGCAGCATGTGTGAAACCTCATCATAAATCGATCAAAACGTTAGGGCAGAAACTAAGCTGAGATAAGGATGTTAGCCGGAAATTCAATTAAATATCATTAAACCCCGTCTAATCTTCTGGCAAAGGAAATGTTTTGAGTTTTGATCTTGCTTATGACACATTCATTTGAAGAAGGTCTGAGAACTAATCAGTTGAATGTATATTACTATAGTCCCTGTGGACGAACATCACTGAATGAAAATTAATGGAATTAGTCTCTGGAGGAAAATTTTTCAGGTAACATATCAGTGTTCCCTGTTCCAACATTTGAGGGAAAAGGCAGTAATTTCTACTAATTCCTTTGCCAGTCCCAAGTCGACTAAAGTAAAGGAAGAGCGCTGACCCAGTTGAGGATACGCCACACAACCCATCCCCCCACATAATAAGGCAGACTTTAGAAACAGAAGCAAGCACTCCACTAAACAATACAGAGCAAGACCCCCACCCGAAAGTCAGACCGATGGGGGCACAGCTGACCAGGTGAGCGTGGTGTTCTCTCAATAGAGCGAGAGTTGGCTTTCTCAGAACGTGATAAAGCATATTCAACCGAGCTTTAAAGACTAATAGTCCTAAAAAAGAAGTGTAAATAACCAATTTATCAAACTAAAAGTCAACCAATAGAGATTAAACATGGAACTTAGCCAAAAGATTAGCTGCAAACTGAGAACCATGCAACGTACACATAGAGAGATCATAAGAAAGCACAATATGACTGAGAAGAGACCAGAGTCTGACACATCATAGAAACTATTAGAAAAGTCAAATGGCAATGGGCTGGTCATGTTGTAAGAATGTTGAACAACCACTGGAAATCACATGGATCCTCAGAGATCACATGCAAAACTCTGGCCGACAGAAAGTAAGATGGCGTGACGGACTAAATAAATCAGAGAGTACTGACTCCGTGATACCCATGATAAAGAGGTCAGGTGAATCTTGTGGAGGGTCCCTGTCAAACGACGGACCCAAACGATGATGATGATGATGATGATGATGATGATGATGATGATGATGATGATGATGATGATGATGATGAATCCAGTGAGTGCGATGAAAGAGTGCAAAACATTGAACATGTGATGTTGAACTGCCCATTTCCTCCAGATTTAGTTAATGCTGACCTGCTAAACATCGACCAAAAAATATTAAAGTATCTGGGTGTCTGAAACGGCAAGCTATGAATGAAACGCTAATCACTTGAAAAGTCAAAATGTCACCAATCGACCCAGTTAGATTAGCATGTTATCACCTACAAAAGCAAGCAGTGTCAATGAAAAAGAAAACGACGTTAGATTAGGCCAATTATTACTGCACATTGGTAAATTTTGTCAAATGGGCATTTTTTTAGGTGCACCAGCAAATCTAGCAGCAATTACCATCACCGACAGACAGGCTGACATATCAAAATATGGGTTACATCTCGTACGCACAGTGTTGCCAATTTAGATATATTTTATCGAAGTATAGATCTTTTTGATTTTCTAGGAATCAGATATTGCTATTTAGATAGTTTGTCAATAAAATTAGAAATTATTCATCTAAATGATAGTTATAAAATGAACAATAGTTTTTACATACCAAGTTATGCTTTAATGAACTGACCTTTGGAGATTGAAGTCAAATTTGATTTCAAAATAACATTCGACTCGTTTACTAGATTTCAGATATACAGCCAGATAATCAAAATGTTTCTGGGAGTCTTAAAATGTTTTCGATCTGATTTTAGATGTAAACTTGAAACTTGACAACATCTTTGTTAGTAGATTTTCTCAGGGGAAAATAACTTGTGCATCTATTGCCTGACTTTCAGGCTTGTTAAAAATGGTATCTGAGTGGGAATCTATAGTATAAAAGGCATGTTTGAAATCACCGATACTTACTGGGAAATAACTGCAATGATACGCCTAAAAATCGAACGTTCAGTCGACATACTTTTAGAGGACGGATCTATATTTTTACCAGAATGTCTGCGACGGGGAATTATCATCATTTTACACTGATTTACTCAGCCTGGTGTGTTCATTTTGGTTGTTATAGTGACAACAACTTGTCTGTTGTACCCTCAAGGCCTTTTGTAATTGATAACCTTCCCAGAACTATTGCCTCGGGGACAAAGTCGTTGTTTGAACGGATCAAGTTATTTGGCACTCATTTGGCGTTCCTAGACAGTCGCCCATTTAAGTTTTCACCATTTTCAACGTTGCTTGACTTCAGTTATCGTAGGAGAACGGGTGTTTCTAATGTGATTTAGTCATAACACTAGAAATGAACTGATACAAAATATTCTATAGCATTGGCAGCTGAACGAGGGAAAATATACCCCTGTAGGTTGAATAGAGGGTCCAGTTCGATATTTGCAGATGGTTACTAACTACGATAGACACATGAAGAAGGCTGGAGAATAAAATGACTGAAACGTTATGACTATAACAATTAAGATAAGGGAACAAGTCTTGGTAAATTACTGCGTAGTAAATGTATGAATATGCAGAAATCACTTTTTTGAAGTCAACTTGTTATCTTCCTATCTTACAGGAAAGAGTAGCTTCTCTCAGACAGAGATATTTTTTTTCTCTTCATCGAATTGTAGGGCATTGATTTTAAGTTAAATCACTTTCGTCTAGTTACAAAGTGCAACTCCAACGAACAAGAAAACATGGATTGATTTTGAACGGAAGTTATATAATTGACTGTCATGCAATCAATATGATAGTACCAAGCAGTAATACGTGAGAATGTTTGTTTAGTGAGCTATTGAGTCGGATATGGTAGATGATAATGATAATAATGATAGACTTCCTTCTGTCTTTATAGACGACATTGAAATACCTCTCGAGGATGTAAGCCAGGGCGTAGAGCATGGAAATACCATGGTGCCAAGTCTATAGATCCCCACCATGACATCCGTGACGCAGTCCAAAAGTGAGCTGACCAAAATACACCAGGATGGCTACAGTAGCTGCTAGGAATACGTTAAAGTAAGCTTCGAAGTATCTTCGAGGAGACTCCTCTCCCAGATTGGGAATG
This sequence comes from Thysanoteuthis rhombus, assembly GCA_963457665.1. Taxonomy (NCBI): domain Eukaryota; kingdom Metazoa; phylum Mollusca; class Cephalopoda; order Oegopsida; family Thysanoteuthidae; genus Thysanoteuthis; species Thysanoteuthis major. Next base: position 52,721,830 of record OY735220.1, read on the forward strand.
CTCTTAGTTGTTCCACTTCTAGACTGGTAGCCTCCTTAAGGCCAGAGAACCCAGTCTGCCCTACTATTCTACCCATAGCAGAGAGGGATGGGAGAAAAGATTGATTCATGCCTTTCCCATGGACGATGAATGAATGCAAACGGCCTCGACCCTTTCATTGTCAATGCCGTTACCACTACACTACATGCAAATCTCAACAAACAAGAAAACGTTTTGGATTGGTTTCGAAAGCGAAAGATACAATTTCCTGTAATGTAATCTATTTTACAGCACAAAGCAGTGATATATGAGTATAGTGTGTTTGAGTAAACTGAGGTGGGCATTCTTGTTGGTCGGGTCTTAGTATTCGCTTAATAGTTGGTTAGGTTTAGTTCTATGAATTAGGATATCGAATAGAGGGACATGTTGAATTCTACTTCGTACGGGAATTCGATAATGGGTTTTTCTTTGTTTAGTCTACCTACAAGGTCGAGTAAGTTTATGCTCAGTGGCTACATCAGAAGGACATTGTCAATGTATCGGAAATACTTGGGTGAACCCATAATTGAGCCGATTTTCGTTGGCAAAACTGGTTATTGAATTCTGAATAGCATCGGTCTATGCAGAATGAGGTCTCGAGTAGAAACTTTTGTTACTAGTGCGTTTTTATACAATGACTTAATATCTATGCTGGTGAAGGAGACGTTTCTCATTCCATTGGACTTTTCAGCATAAAAAAAAGACTCATCAGATAACTGAATCTACAACAATCACCGTTAACAACATAGTGCAACAATGACCAGGTTTTTGCTGCATATCCAGACACCTGGCGTAATAATACAGCAAGGTATTACTACGTACAGAACTTATAGACACTCAATCGATGGAGGTGAGTACACACCAAGGATATCACAACTCACCTGAAACCAATATCTCCATGATAAACACACCACATACATTTATGGCATAGGAACACATCCTATGATACATGCATACACAAACTGACACACGCATATACATATACGAAATTAAGACATGCATACACAGTATGACCCAATCAATATGCGCGAATTATATGCACAATATACAAACTGAGAAGCACACACATACTCTACACACACGGACACATGCAGACATTATATACATCACTAATGGACACAAACATCTACTATAGCACATACCCATACATACACAATGACACTTACAACCACATTTTCCACCAATAGTACAAACGCACATACTCGACCTACAATCTCGTAAATACATACACGAATACCATTCTAAGAACATCTACATTGACTAACCTACTTACACAAACCCGCATCCTTTCTCGAAGCGAAGACCCTGTCCTTTCCTTCCACATCTTATCAATCTCACATAAGGGCAGGCTATTTCCTCCCAGATGAGTTTTTAACATATCCCCCCACACACCTCTCCGCCCGTTTCTATCTTATTCTCATCAAATCTTTTTCTACAGTTTTGATAGGACGTCTTCAAATCCTTCCCGGTCGTTTCAGACTTCTAAGTTTGGTTAGACGTACCATCTGGGACAAACCGAATCTACAGGTCTTAAGGGATGTGCAGAAGGGTATGTGCCCTACACTGTCAAGCTGGCCAATGGTATCTTTTCAGTTAGGGAGGAAATATCTACATGATTTTCAGCTTGTGATACGCGTTCTAGAAGCTCAAATATAAAAGAACATGAGAACTTCGTCCTAACAAAATCATGAAAAAATATCAATGAACGAAATCTGCTAATTTGTCATTTAAACAAATGAGAATGATATGTTTCTAATTTAAAGAAAATGATAATGAACAAAATTTAATGCAGTATCAAGAATTTACAAAAACAAATTCACATTGAAAGTATAATCCAAGAAAACCCAACGCGAAAATATAAAAACACCCCAAGGAAATACATTCCAGATTTGCCGTCATCCAAAATAGGAAAAGAACTAAAAAAAAAAAACTGGATGCGAAAGTGACGTTTGAAATAGAAAGGAGAAACTAAATGTAAATATATAAATGAAGAAATCAAGAAGCAAAAAAAAAAAAAAAAAATAGATAATGAATAACCGACAAATCCAATTCATCATTCTTATCTGCTAATCGAAGAAGCAAAAAGTCAGGCAAAAGAAACGAACGTCTGTTTTTGACGAATTGTAAATTCATTGCCGATTCCAAACGGAGAAAATCTTCACACGTCACGTGTTCAATCATGTCTTTAGACGTTTTGCATTTTTCTTGTTGGGCTTTTTTCATTCTTTTATTTATAAATACTGCATTATAATTATTTTTCGCCATGTGTGTGTTCGTAATCTTTTGTGTTTATACGTAGTTTATTCATTTTAATTATCTCTCTCTCTCTCTCTCTCTCTCTCTCTCTGTTTGTACGATCGTCATCTTTTGTGTGTATACGTATATTTCTCAATTGAATCGTTTTATTTTTCAACATATGTGTGTGTGCTCGTCATTCGTTCTCATCAATATATTCAGTGTACGTCCTATATTCGACCTTTCACATTCTTTTCTTAAGCTTTCATTCATTCATTTTCCATATTATTCTTTATCTTAATTGTCCCCCTCTCTCACCACCCTCTCTCTCTCTCTCTCTCTCTCTCTCTCTCTCTCTTTCTTACTTGATTCACGCTGGCACGTGTGCGTGTTCATACTTATGTATTTTCCTCTATCGTACTTATTTATTTATTCTTCAATGTAATTATTCTACTGTCTGTATAGTTGTATGTTTATCTTCTGTGCCTTCATGGATGGAAGACACTTTTGAATCAAAACATAATTGAGGGGACAAAAAATAAAAGTAGAGAAATTGGTTGTAATTCTTTGATAGTTTAATCATTGAGAGAAAAAAATGTTTTATATCCCAAACTGAATAATTTCAGCTTTTATTTCCCACATCTTTCATTAGTCTCCCCGTTTTTTCGGTTGTTACTTTTCATTTTATGTAATTTCTTATTCTTTATATCATTCTAATTTTCCTGGCGAGCACAATTTGATTAATTTCATCGATTTTTTTCCCCAGGATTATGCAAGATTTACTTTCCGCTCGAGCATGCGCAAACGTTAGAATAATAATAACAATAACAATGATTATTCATTCATTTCTTGTCGCTCGCAGCCAGGCCTGTCAGTGAGTTCGGGGTAGGGATAGGCGAGACTTTGATTCTTTTATTGAGTGAAGTGTATAGATTGGTCATCTGCTGGGAGGATTGGAAGAAACGTCATGCGGGGGTCACATGATCCCCAGCAGCTTAAAGTGCTTGTTATATCAAGTTGGTCACCCATCTAGCTACTGATGGGGCTCAACGATGCTCAACTTCGGAGGCTGTACAGGATCTGTTGTATTTGACTCTAATTAAACAGGCCAATGATTGAAGAAGGAGGTGTTATTCTTTCAATCCTGAAAAAATATCTCAGTTTTCAGCAATTGTTTCGTACGTGTTCAGTTTGATACAACATTCCAACAAATGTATTCGTTAACCTTCTCAAGGATTATGATGTATCCAGAGGTTTTCAAAATTCGCTCAGCAGTTCTTGTTGGGGAGATGAAAAAAACATTGTAAATGTCCTCAGATGACCTCAAAGGCCATAAGACTTGAAATTCCAAATTATTACACTGGAAAAAAAGTCCTTTTGGACCATCTCAAAAAATTACTCAATTTGTCACACATAAATTTATCAGTTTATCACTAAGTGATATTAATAGATAGTCTAGTAAGTATGCTTTGAGACAAATTTAGGTGTAACAAATTGGAGTATTTTTTGTGTTGGTATAATTAACATTTTTCGATGTAGATCATAAGTCAGCTATAGATCATTTATAAGTGACTAAAATACTGAAAAATAGCTCTTGGACCAACTAAAAAAATACCTCTAATGTGTTACGCCTGAATTTATTAGATATCTCGAATCATGTTAACTAGCAAAATATATTTACCCTCGAAAAGTAAAGTATTTATAGATAAACGTGAAATAGATACGACGAACGAGTAAATATGCTTTGAGATTAACTAATAAATTTAGGTGTAAAAGTCAGAGCAATTTTTAAGTATTTTTTTAAGTCTACATAAAATCTTCTCAGTGTGTTGTAGTAGATATAACTCGAAAGAAAAAAACAATAGATTTAGTTGTAACAAATTTAAGGTTTTCTTCCAAAATTTGGTCCAAGTACCGTTTTTCTTTTCCAATGTATGCTTACTTTTGTTGTTAAAAGGGGGTTACTTAACAATCGTAATATTGAAATCTAACGAAATGAATTTCTGAGTATTCTTACAGAGATATATTGCAAAACGAGATCGAGTTTTTTTTGCACCCCCAGGAGCCCATGCTTTGCACCCCAGTTCCAGTCTGCGGCTCGGTTGTTTGGTATCACAGGATTACAGGGAGCGGGATATCGAGGAAGTTACAAGACTGTCTAGACAACGACTGTGATGGGGTCAACAAGGTTTATTACTGATCCAGCTGAAGATTTGAGACGACTTGCTCTTTTACTCATTAGATTCACACCGACAACCAACAGGCACCTGGTGTTAATATACGTATGCATGGAACAACGAATAAAATAATGTTACCTGAAAAAATGATGGTATAAGATCAACATTTATAAAGATTTGTTTTCCATCTACGAATTTATTTATCTATCTATCCATTCATTTATATGTAATATACTAAAAATCTTATTCTCGTTGTCTTCACGTGAACTCGTACATTGTAAGAATAGAATGAGCAGAATAACCTCTGAAAATAAAGTTCAATATTTACTGGGATTAAAGGCCCGATTTAGGCCCCCCGCAGGAACTAGCTGAAGAATTGTGTTGGGTGGAATTTTGACGATTAGCATGAATGGAAAAACAAATAATAGCAATATCAATAGCGAGTATATTAAGAATAATGTCCGAGTCTTTTATATTGATTAATATTAGATTTTTTAATACGCTTTTTCACGGATTACTAATTTGAAATATATTGCTTGGAATCGGACGAAATGATTTTCTATTATTTTTATTTCATTAATTTTTCTTCACTTTTCAATCAAGCGTGCATGAAGAGACAATGAAGGGGAATCGAAGAAATATGAAATTCAGAAATACACGTTTCTGATTTTTCTTTTAATCAAGTTTCCCCATGATTCATTACCCATTCCATCTCTCTTTGTCCCTGTTTCTTTCTATTAAGCTGTCCTCCTCTTCTTCTATCTCTTTCTCTCTCGCACTCTCCTCTTCTCGCTCTCTCTCATTTTATATCTTCTTCTCACACAGCTTTTCTCTATATCTCATTCTCTAAATCTCTTTTTCATTCTATCTCTTTATCTTGAGATCTCTAATTGTCAAGATCAAGCTTTTTTCTCTTTATTTTCATCTCCGAGACTCTCTTCCTCCCGTGCCTCCCCCCTCTCTCTCTCTCAACCTTTCTCACTCTCTCTCTCACCCTCAATTTATCTCACTCTCATCCTCACCACTCTTCTATCAGCTTAGATCACATTCAAGTGTAATCTATCGCATAATTCACTTCGTTTTGACATTGTGTCCTTCAGAAAGCGTGCTTAATCATTCACGCCACAGACTATACCACGACATATCATCAAATGATACTGCATGAAAAATGCAATATACACACACATACGTATACACACGTACGCCTGTACACACATACACTTGGAAACCGGAAAAACGCTGGCCACATACGCAGACACAGCAAGACATACGAAATACACACGTACACATATACTACTTACTTACACAACTAACATATCCACACACAAGCTTTTACGCATACACGCCACATTCACACATATACATGGGTGCACACTTGCTACATACACCCGTGTATGAGCGTGTATTTGTGGCTTGTGCGCTTGTTTTTCTGCATTTTTGATGAATTGACGTTTGATGAAAAGTTGTCCCTCGGCCTCAGACGGCTACAAATATATACAATAACTTCATAAACACACGACGTAATTATTTGAAAATTATATCTCAAAGGTATGCGCCCATAGACAGACGGTGTGAATACACGGCATCAGTTAATTTGTTTCCAATTAATTTGATTTCAACATAACGTTTGCAGAGAAGTTTCGACTACAAATCCAATGAAAATAATTCCAGAGGTTAAAGGTTTAATTTTGTGGGTCGTTTTTTTTCTTCACATTGATGACAGGCAAACTTTGACACACGAAATATAACAACCAATTTGCAATACCATAAGGAGAAGCAATTGATTTTTTCTCAACTATTGCAATAAAATGATTATATCTAAGGCAGTACACGTTCCAAAGGTGAATGGTTGGACTGGTCTGGGATTCATGGTGTTTTGAACAGCCTACCATAATTTTCTTGTAGATTAATTTTCCGTCCATCGTACGAAACTTTGGAGCATTTCGATTATTTCCCTTCAGTGCTGTCAACTTAGATATTTCATATCTAAATTTAGATGGTTTTAAAGAGTGGAACTCAGGGATATTATTCATAAAAATCTTGAGAAACATTTATAATCTTCAATATTTTATTTATTTTTATTAAATTTCTCGAGAAAAGACTTGAAACTCGACCCTTCATTGCTTAATGTGCAGAGTAATACACCTGGCAAATGTCAGCGTACTACAATGGACAATTACTGGGTAATTGCAGTGCATAAACACGCACTACAGATTGTAATTATACAGTATTAGTCAAAGTACACCACCAGGTCAAGTTTTTCTCCTCACAAATGGTTTCGTGATATGCATTATCATTAGATATCTTCTGAAAAATAATAGTTGCACCTCACATAGCACTGTCTCGTTTTAGCGCTGATTCGCAAGAGCTCCCTTTCAGAAAAAAATGCAATAAATTCAGTAATATCAAATTTGCATACTACTACTACTACTACTACTACTACTACTAATAATAATAATAATAATAATAATAATAATGGGCGGTAACTGTATCCTATAAAGTTTGGTTAATGCACCATATGTATGCAAATAAAACATACAGAATTACAGAATATTTTTTCATGTAGCGATATATATCGACACCTTGAAATGTTTCATCAGCTCCAGAAAATAGGTACCATATGAAAGAGTATCAATCCGTCCAATTTCGTCGAGGTTCAACATCATATATTTTACATGTTAACGTGGGTATTTTGTAAAATAGATATGAGATAAAGCCGTACATATGATGTCCAAACGTTAGTGTCCGGTTTCGTTGGTTCCCAATTTGTAATATTCCAGGTCACCAGGTCACCAGGTCACAATGTTAATTTATGCATAACAGTAACGACACAAACTTTTTTCCCTCCCTTAATACGGCTCATTGCCAAAAAGAAATTGGGAGGAAACGTCTGCCCCAAAAAACATAATTTGAAATTCTGTCTGTTGCTTGGGTCCCCAGAACCAACACGCTACCCCAGGGGAAAATACTTAGGTATTCAAAGTCAAGAGACCGACCACAAAAGATCTAATAAACTTAACTTCGACGGGCAGGGCGCCACAGTAGTTGGACACCCAGTGAAGATCGGATTAACTACACTAGACGTAATAATCGATACTATCATTCTGCTTGTCAATATCTACAACCGTTACATTGGTATTTAAGTCAAGAGACGGACCACAAAAAATTACTGTGCTTAGCTATGACTGGCACGGAGCCACAGCTGAATGACACGAAGTGAAGATCAAATCAACCCATTACCTGTGACAGGAGCAGCTCAGTTGTCTGAATAACGGCAATAACTTAATTTTATGCAAGGTGGTACAAAATAAGAGTGACATCATTTTTTTCTCCAAACAATGGACCCTACCACTTTTAATATACGGGAATAAACACAAAAAAGGCATAAAATGTCGTTTGTAGCTGAAAATGGAAGGATTTATTTCACACTTCTATATACCTGACATGCAGATAACTACTACGAATGATCATCATCACTCTTTTAATGTCCATTGATAAACATCATCATCATTACCATGAGCTTCACCACACCTCACTATCGTTAGAGCTGCGCAGCCAATACTTTTTGAATTTGTCTAGTTCATCTCTCCATCTTGTGTTCAGTCGGCCTCGGTTTCGCATGTGATCTCTGGGGATCCATGTTGTGAGTCGTGACGTCCATCAGTCGTCTGCCATTCTTGCAACATGACCAGCCCATTGCCATTTGAGTTTCTTAATGGATTCTATGATATCTCGGACTCTTGTTTTCTCCCAGGTATATCGTGTTGTCTTATGATCCCTCCATGTGAGGCCGAGCATGATTGTTCCATGAGCAAATCGCATTGTTCTCATTTTGAGGGTCAGAGTTTTGATTAGATTCCATGTTTCAGCTTCATATGCGACTATCGGATGGATGCATTAGTTTTGATCCTTTCTTTTTAGAATTGAGGGGATCTTGTTTAAGAAGGTTGAGCTTGCTCTGCCGAAGGCTTGCCACCCTAGAGTAATTCTCCACTTGATTTCTCCTTCTTTTGTGGGTTTCATGTAGATTCATTTTTCCTAGGTATATGTAGTGGTCTACCTTTTCCAGTGTCACATATTCGATTTTGACAATTGTGTTCTCGACGTTTTTGCACATGACTTTTGTTTTACTGAAGTTCGTGTGCAGGCCGACTTTTTTGGTGTTTTCATTTAGTTCATCTAACATTAGTTGGAGGCCGTGTAATTTTTCTGTGAAAAGGGTGATATCATCCACAGATCTGAGGCTGCTCAGATATTCACCGTCTATTTTGATTCTTTTTTTCCCCAGTCTAGGTTTTCGAAGATCAGGCAGGCTGTGAAGAGTTTAGGAGAGCTGGTACCACCTTGTCCTACCTCTTTTTGGAACTGGAAGGGCTCACCAATATTTTCTGAACTCTTCAAAATCATTTAACCGCCTTACTTCTTGCCAGTAACAACTTTACATATGATCTTTTGATATCGACATTGTTAGTTGCAATATCTGGTACTTGTCTGATACTTCTGCTACATATTCAGCACATTGCACTTGAGGTTTTTTATGGGTTTTATGATATCTCCTACTCTAGCCTTTTCTCTAAGACAACGAGTCCTTTTGCTGTCTCTCCATGTGTTATTGGGCATGTAACCATTGAGCATTCGAATACACTTGTTTTATACCTTCCATGTATCAAAGATCAACAAAAAAAGGAAAAGGTAAATTATTATTGATTTGTTCAATTTTTTGACCGACTTCCGTTTGTCCAACTAACTTGGATCAATAGATCCATATGCAGATTGTAAAACATATCCTAAGCAGGTCTGCTTAGTCACTCAATAGAAACTGACGATGACCAGTGTATTTGGAAGCTGGCTGCGTTAGGGGATATCAATTAAAGATTCAGAAAAAAGATGGTCTATGTTTCTCTTCAGGTATTGAGCACTAAAAAACATACAAGAATAGCGCAGGACACCAACTAAAGCACATATTTACATCGTAAATTGAACTACCAACTTGAAATTTGTTCAAGAAGAATTTTCTGTAAAATATTTTTTTCTCTACACAATAAAGTATAAATGATTGAATCTTCAGCCCTCTAGCACCATCGGTGCAGCCAGTACAAGTGACGCATACATAGCCAGTCAGGTGGACAGACGGACGGATCAACTAAAAAACTGAAGAAACGGATGTTGACAGTTTTGGTTGACGGTTTTTAACAACTAACTGTCAATCAAATCCTGGTTGAATTGAAAAAAAAATCTTAACAACAGAGGTTCGGAAAAGGTGTCGTATAGCGTAACGGTTTCTAACAAAAATATGGAATCGGTGAACCGAATTCGACTTTCGGAGAATGTTGTTTACGTTTACTCCTGAATAACATGAATCCATCCCCCCCCACCCTGCAGCTATGGATAAACAGCAGGGCAGATATAACCCTTCAAAACTGTACGGCAGTCAATCTAGGAGTGGGGCACCCCCGGAAAAACTCATTTGCTACTGAAAACCAAATGTCCCATTAGTATTATATAAAGGAAAAAAAAAAAAAATTAAAAAAAAAAAGAAGTAGATGGAAAAATAAATGGAGAGATAAATAGAATAGGACAACAGAGTGTGTACTTATGCTATTGATTGATAGTCAAAAACAAATTGTGATGGAATATACTGCGTGTATTATCGGAAAAGGACTTTTTCCTCTGAAATATTTGATAAAAGGTCGAGAATGAAATAGATAACTGTGAATGAAATGAAAACAACACCGTTAAGTTGGCTACATGAACTAGCATGAACTAGTGCAGTGAGCTATTTAATCTGAAAATTTGCCACAAAAAATGCCAAGCTAAATACAGTGTCTGTTTCACCAGTTGTAGCGTCTTATCAGCTAGGAAATAAAGGTTCATATATATATATATCGAAAACACTCAACTGAAACTACAAAGGTTTCCTCAGTTTTCCAAAGGGTCTTGGCTATTTATCTATGAATGAGTCGGATGTACTCTTTGTTATGTCAAGAAAAACGTTTTTGCTCAATCTTTCGAAAAACACACCCAATAAATGTGATGGTTCAGTTCACAATGTAAGATTTTGCCTAATTGGACCTTTTTTATGCCCCGTATTTTTCTTTATAACTCGAATTTTTTTGTGATAACCTCCAAACAAAAGGCAAGGAAATAATGAATTCATTGATAAACCATTTTCCAATTTTCATTTGATCATTCCCAACACGGCATGCTGCCGAAGATACATAGGTCAAGTGACAGTTTCTATTGAGTGTCTTGCGAAACCTGTTATCAGAATTTGGCCACGTAAAGAGCATTCGAGAATGCTGGTATTCAGACTACTGATCATGTACCTGCATGAATGACTGATAGGAAATTCCGTCTGATTAAAAGAAATCTGGCATAGTTGGGTTTGAATTACAGGAATGGTACTTGCATGAAGGTCTTCTCCCAGCACCTGAAAGTTGAGGGTTCTTATGAAATCTTCGCGAACCCAATCGACATGATTGATCAAAATAAAAATGAGAGTACATAGAGCCCAAAAATTGTGATGGTGCTTGGAAAGGGCATGTAGGAAGATACAAGATACTTGGATGTAAGAGAAAGGGTGAGGAGGTGCACGCAGCTTTTCTATCGACTTACTGCAAAATGAAATTTGAGAGCCATTTCCGCTGTTTGTTTCGTGACATCGGAAAGAAGGGGATGCAATTTTTGTTTTAAATAGAGCGATGGATGTCCGTGTATGAATTTTTTTGGAAAAAAAGATATTGTAAAACGAGAAAGGAAAAAGAGAAATCGGAAGAACTTATCTGAAAATTGAAAGTCCATAAAAAGAGCACCCGGTCAACTGTTGCAAGTCTATAAAATACCAAGGAATGGCATTAAATGCCTTTTATAGAGTCAGTATTCTCTTAATGTTTTCAATGAACTAAAAAGCATTTATTTCACACACCAATTGTAAGCACTCAAGTCCGTGCAAATAACTATTCATATCGGTCGAACTTTTTGTAATAAATACTTTCATTATACATACACACACACACTCTCTCACACACACACACACACACACACGCACACACACATATATATATATATATATACATATATATATATATATACATCAAAAGAAATATTTTATTAGCACATTAAGATAAAAATTACAGAGATATATTATTTGAATTCATCTATATATATTTTTCTAATTTTGTTCAGTTGAGTTTATAGAGTATATTATATATTCATGTGTGAGTGAACATATACACACACACACACACACACATACGCGCACATACAATATATATATATATATATATATATATATATATATATATATATATATATATATATAAACATAATCCTCATTAAAATGATGGGATTATTTACGTATGGATCGGCACCTCTGCCAAGGATTAGAATGCTGCATACGTATATCCAATGAAATGTTATCCACGTTTTATTTGAGAATTCTAACAATTTTCAGTAAAAATTGGTAACTGGAATACTAACGGAAAAAAAGTTCTGTGAAAAAATTGATGAAGTTTGGTTGTGTGCAGCAAAGAATGAATTGTCACAGGAAAAAAAGTCATGAGTTTGGATGTTGGGTAGGGAAAAGGGATTTTATAAAAATTCAATAATCACTTCTTCCTTTGCCCTTTTTTCCAGCAATATGAAACTGTGCAGTCTCGTTTCATGATTAAATAGTTGTCAGAAAAAAAAATCATCTGTGAATATCATTGCACCGGACAAACCAGTGTTAAGTTTGGGTCAGGGATTTTCGATATGAAGGCGTCTTAGATTTACAATAAAAATTCATAAGAATACAGTTTTTTGGCTGATTACTTCGCTTACGTCACTAACGTTCCCTAGCGTGAGTTTGTAGATTGGAAATGTTTAGCATGTATTGAGAGAGAGAGAGAGAGAGAGAGAGAGAGAGAGAGAGAGAGAGAGAGAGAGAGAGAGAGAGAGAGAGAGAGAGAGAGAGAATAAGAATAAGAATATCAGGGGTTTTTTTTAGAATCTTTTCTATAGAACGATATTACGTCACCTATGTCACCAGCGCGTGTTTATAGATTTGAATTATTTGGTTAATATTGAGAGAGTGAGAAAAAGAATTGGAGAGGAACACAGAGGGGGTGAAAGAGAGAAATATTGTGGGAGCGAGACAGTGTGTCAGAGAAAGAGAGAGAGAATAAGTTATTTTCTACCGAATGTTTCTGTCGATCGAGATTAAATTAAATTATAATTAGATGACGTAATGGAATATTTTAAAATGTTTTTCTTGTGGCTATCAATGACACCAAGAACAGATTCCTTGGTTATTCTTATTTTATCAAACCTATTTTCAGATATTATATTTTTCCTAAATTCTGTGTGTTCAAAAGAAATTACTTTTTCATCAACATTGAATTGATATGAGTGCATCTTCCCACTTTTTATTTATAGATTAAACTTTAGATACAAATGATTTAAAATTGATAATTCCAAATATTGTTGACTGAAGTAGTTGCAAGTCGTAGTTTTGTACGATTGACGGAAATATTTATTTTAATGATGATTATGGCAAGCTGTTGTACGCACCACAGAGTTTGACCCCTTCGAAACATGCACCTTTGGGACAGGCAAGCCCAAGTAAAAATAGTTTTGAAATATGGAAATGTTAAAAATGAAATGAATATTCAATATATGTCAAGTGCTTCCTAAAAAATATTCAAACAGAAGCCTTTATGTTGAATATAAACAGATTGTGTTGTTAAGTATAATTTATTCTTCAGATTATTCAAATTAAATTTCTAAAAAAAGCAAACTAGATTTATTACATCCGGGGATTCCTTTGATTTTATTTAGAATTTTTTTTTTTTTTTGGAACGTTATAAATTCTAAATCAACAAAGTTAGAAATAAATCCAATGTAAAATATGAAAAAAAAATCCCAAGTGAGATGGAATATTTGACAGCTTTGCATTTTATTTTTTGTTTAATATGTTTAATTCATCGTAATAATTCTTCGTGAGAGCAGGTTTTGGCTTTTCAAATTATAAACATTTCCAAAAGTTATGATGACTCTTCAGTATGAAAAGGTGATAAAATCTTAAGCATAAGATCCTTGAAAAATCCTTTCTATTCAGTAAGAAACTTTGTTTTGAGAATGAAGATGAAACTCAAGACCACTAAAAATCCAAACCTTACTTGAATGTCGAAAGAGAAGGAATTTTAAAACGGACAATGAGTTTCTCGAAGACAGAAAGTTGTTGAAAAATTGCGTAATATTTCTATTCAAATGTTCTTCTAAATCTGGAATTTTCCGACTTTTTATCATTTTCAATCGTCACCCTCTCGAATTAGTAATTATTCCAGTTGAAATGAATAGTGTGCCCCATGTGACCTTATTTTTTACACTTATTTACCGAATGTTATCTTGGCGGAATGGTTATTGTATATGACAGTCTGTTTACTTGGTTCAGTTTAAAATCATGCCTGATCTTTGTCGTTAATCTTTATTGCATCTACCTATTCACTTTCCCTAGGATAAACATACATATAGTATTGTAAAGAATAAGGGAAGTAGATCTGATTAGTCAATCAATAGAAACTTGTACATGAAAACGAGGATCAATCAATTAGTTACTTCTTTCAATACTCGTTGAATCACTGAAGACGCAGCTTGGCACAAGTAAGACATCGATTTAACATGAACGTACAATGTAGATAGTACACTACACTAAAGAATGATTTTTGAGATGAATTTAGAGAAAAATTGTTGTAAGGGGTTGATGTCGATTATGTCAAGCAGCAAGTTCAATTTTTACGGCTGTCACACATGACACAATCGTACATAAGTTAGCCAGACCATCCTAAAAACTGAAGATACCTCACCTAAGAGTTTCGGTGACAGTTTCCAATATATATATATATATATATATATATATATATTCTTTGTAAAGTATGGACAAATAACAACTTTCAGTAACAATGTCAAACAAATGTTTCCTTTCAACAATGAATATTGATTATACGAATGACTGTCTACAGCAGAGTAATCACTACGAAGGTAGTCTCTTTGATCACTTGTGTCGAGACTCCTATCTCAAGGATAGCGCAGTGTTTTGGCAAAACTGAGACAGAGAGAATTATTAGATATCTGTAGTTACAAGTTACGTATTTTCCTTGTAGGATTAATGAACTTAGTAAATCAGATGCAAGAATTTTCGAACAGAGCACGAAAATACAACAGCTTGTGAGATAAACTTGCTGACTTCCTTTTTTAGTAGCAGGCTGTTTTGTCCGATATTAAACTAAAAATATATGAGCGAGTGTAACATGGCGATATAATTTAGATATTCAAAAAAATCTTTTTGTCTAGCTCAAGGCTACTACATTTCAGCGTTCTATTAAAACTTATGAAACATTTTGCAAGTTCATCATTTGGACTAATGCTTGAGGGCAGATTAATTCGAAAATATCTCATTGTCGAGCTCCAGGCTAATATATTGAAGCACTCAATGAAAAGTTGAGAAACGTTTTGCAAGACCATCCTGTTGACTAATGCTTGGGGGCAGCCTGTTCTGTTTTGGTAATTCACTCGAAATTGAATGCGCAAAACGGAAATAAGTAAAACACTGTCTAATTCTCTGATAGAGATCCAGGTCCTGAACACCATCCCACTCGTTTGTATGTACACGCTCTGATAATTATTATTCATTGCTTTTCTGGTGTCTTTTGTTTTTGATGTTTTACCATTTACCAAGTGGATAAAAGCAGCAAGTACGCAGTTGCTGCCCAGTAGAGCTGCAGCATAATATCTTAAAGCAATAACATTTTGTTCTTATATTTTCTATCTTTTCTCTCCTCCCCGCAATACATTCAAACAATATAATGATCAAAGGTAAAAATGGAAGGGGATGCTTCTACTTAGATGGGAATGAAGGGGAGGGACCTTTACGATAACTGTCATCTATTTAATGACCTCCTTCCCATAAGTCCGAAGCGTTATATCAGTTGTAGACTGCAGGAATATGGAAAGATGGTAAAAGTAACCTGCAATGATAACACATATACTAGTGTCGTTTGCCTTTGTATGTTAGAGCTGTTGATATTGATGAATCATATCGGTGATAAGTTACAAAATTATTCACCTTAGATGCTGAAATATATATTTAGTCTCCAGCAACCCCAGAAATTTCACAGAAGCAGCAAGAAAATTACAATTCAAGTTATGAAAATAATTTTTTTTCTTACCTGCAAATTCTCCAAACATAATTCCATCGAGAATCAGCCTTCTCCAGACGGCAAGTAAATCCTTGCAAATATAGCACACTTTATCCAGAGTACGACATATGGACTACCCCTTACAGTGATCTCCTTTCTTTTGAGCATGTTGGTGATAATTCAATGCCGTGATTTAAAAGTTTCGAAAAAGCACGGAATCTTTTCCTTGAAATCCCTCTGTTCAAATCAGCAAGTTAATGTTACAAAAAGACAGACCGCCTTCTGTCCAATTGGAAATATCCAATTGGAGTAAGTTGGTATTAAATGCAGCTAGCATGTTCATGATAGTTTAATGTCCTTCAACAGAATTTGGACTATTGTCGAAAAAATGCCCTTGAGTTCAAAACTACAATTTATGGACAGGAAAATTCAACAACAAAAAAGCCCACGGTGCTGTGTTCAGTTATAAATTTCCACTTAAAGAAAGTTCGTATTTATAAGCAGAAGTTTCACTATCTCTCGAAAAATCAATCGATCTAATGCCAATCTCTTGTAAAAACAAATCACTTCATGTGACAGGCTCTAAAACCAGAGACGTCTGTGCCTCTTGGGTATAACAGCGTACGTTCAGTGATGGAGCAAACAGCCCAATAGAGATAAAAATCACAAGACATGGCCTCTGTCTCTGTCTCTCTGTCCCTGTCTCTGTTTCTGTCTCTGTCTCTTTCTCTCTCTGATCAGCAATGCAGAAAAGAACATACTAGTTTTAATCAACGAAAATACCATACAAGTTCCGTTGTGGATTCCTGTGAAAACGAATAGTCATTTAGCGTTCCTGCACTTGTTTTGACGCGAGCAGAGGAAGTATACACGAAAGGACGTTCCTAATGTAAAGCTGACGTCATCTTAATGCATTTAATGAAACCGTCCATTGCCTTAAAACATACCATCCGGCTGCCATTTGTGATTAAAATATCAAATAAGATCCGTTACGTTATCATTCGATTATATATATATTTTTTTTAATGTATCAACTTTCGTTCTTTGGGCGTGTGAGTAAAAAGAAAAAAAAACGCCTTAACAAATATATATTTTCTCTTTTTAGATCACTTTAAACATTAACAAAAACTATTCGGGTCAAACCACACATTCGAACAAAAGTTCATAACTAAATCAGTAATATGTAGCTCACGATCATATCGCACTGAATGGACAATGATTTACATACGATCATTAAAACTGATCAACGTTGACATTCAGCAGTATTTAGATGGGTGACTGCTCTGGAATACAAAGTGCAAAAATTGTGAAGTGAGTGACACAAATTTGGGTGCTTGTCCCCTTCAAGTTTATCGTATTTATTGTAAGTCGAGACCAGGTAAATAAAACCAGTATAATGGCACTAGGATAGCTGGTATAAATATAAAAAAAAGATCCGTTACGGTATCATTCCATTATTTTATTTGAACAGGCGTCTAAGTAAAACAGAAAACGTTGTTATGAAAATATTTGATTTTATATTCTTTTTCTTATTTTTATACAATTTTAAACGATAAAAAACCGGTCAGGTTTGTCGCTCTATGCGGTGAATATGTTCTGACAGCTTGCCACATAAGAGGGGATGAATTAAAGATTGAAATTTAAAAAAAAGCTTCAATCAATGAATAAGTTATTCATCTCATATTCTGTTTGGAAATGATTACGTCAAAGAAACTGGACACAAACTAAATGACCAATTAAGCATTTATTAAAATTGAACCTCGACTAAAAAAACTATTTTAGGATGGGGGTTAATTTTTTTTTTTGTAAACATAAGGAGTAAATGTTTTACATTTACAACCCACTAACTCCATTGGTGTGCCCTGTGCGCGTTGAACATACCTATATAGCCAGCCGGTCAGCCACCCAGATCAGCTTTAAAATTGGAGGAACCGATATTGACAGTTCTAATGACAGATTTGGTTGATGGTTTCCAAATAGCAAAGCCATGCTACCCATTCAAACAAAATTTGAAAACCAAATCAGTTATATTTGGCTTACAGTTATATCATGCTGGATACACCAGTTCTCAGGCAATCATTGAAGTTATTCAACGTTAAGCCTCGTCAGTACTGAGGTCAGTAACCGCTTTGGATTATCAGGAGCCATAAAAGAGAATTGTGAAGTGAGAGACAGCAATGGAGGAGCTAGATCCAGTTTACACATTGCCAAGAGAGACCAAAGAATTATGGGTAGCCCAGTCAGGGATGGCTGACTCCATAGGCAATTTAATGACAATAGAATAGCTAGTGCATATATATATATATATATATATATTCCTCTCTATCATTCAATTATCTTTGAATGTATCAGATTTGTTTTGGGGGGCATGTTTCTAAACAAAACGTTGATACGAAAATATTTGATCTGATATTTCTTTCCAATTTTATACCGGATCAAACGGAAACAAGAACTATTCGGGTAATGTTACCTTTTCAAACAAAAATTCAAAACAATCTGATATTTGGAGGCGAAATAGTAATTTATTGTGATACAACTGGCTTTTTATTTTATTACTGTCGTCCACAAAGAAAATTATTCAGTTTGACTGGGATATCTCCAACAATACATTCACTTGATTTGATATGAATAAAATACAATTTTGCAATTTGATTTTTCACAAGCTGATTAATATACATTACGGTGCATACCAAGGTAACATGCTAATAATTTTTTCTCGCTTAATTTTGTTGCAATAGGAAAATCGTGAAACTTTTTCACAAAAATTTTCACACTGCATTATTTGCAATGCCTACAAATTTTGAACTTAATTGTACAGGGATAAAGAAAAAGGTTTTGTTTTTTTTTCCTCAATTTTGAACGTGCCAAATTATTATGCACTAGCCGAACGATGCAATGAGACACGAAGACCAGTCATTAAATAACTCGGAGTCAGAATTAAGATCTTTAAAACAAGGAATAAAAATCATATCATGATACATTGAATCCTATGAATTAACAGAATACAGTTTTAAAAAAACTTCCATACATATTTCATTTTAAATACAAGATCCTTGCTGAAAAATCACAGATATTAGGTGATCATCCATTGACGTGATTAAATTTTGAATTCCTCCAGCAGTAATGACTTCTACACTTGTGGCAACGTCTTGTTTGGTTGCAAACAGGCACTCTTCTTTATTGACTCTCCTCTTGAGGATGCTTAAGAAATTTCCAATTGTGTCGAAATCTACCATTTCAGAAACCAACTGTAATCAAGTTGTCAACTGTAGTCAATAGCACAACCTTTTTGTATAATATATTGGCACACACACTGTGCTGTGAAAAATAACGGTAGATATAAGATATATATATATATATATATATAAGATTTGCTTGAGATGTGCTGTGAGCGTGGAGATAATTCTATGTTGACCACAAATACATTGTTATATTTTTTTTCCTTTTTTAAAATTCAGCTCCTTAAATACGTCATCAGGACATAAAATTCTACTTTCTCGTTATCATGAATGAGTTGCATCCCTTAACGGGTACGAGAACACATTGCTGATTATGTGTGGATAGTCCTCTAAAACTGTTGAACAGTCTTAAAAGTAAAATCATCATCATCATCATCATCATCATCATCATCATCATCATTTAAAATCTTCTTTTGACATTTGCCTTTCCCAAGATCTGTTTCAAGCTAATAGGTTGATATGGACCATGCTCTGACACGCTGGCCCCTAACTTGTTTAGATAGGTGGAGTGATACCAGTCTGGCAGCACAAAATTGCCCCACCTTAGACGAGGTAGAACGTACTCAGGAAGACTTATGCTTTTATAATGCACAAAAGCTTTTGATTACACCTAATAAAAACATTGTTTTCCTTTAAATATCGATGGCGTCTGTTTTCTTTGATTGTCAGACGTAATCGACTCCAAATGAATAATAGCCAAATAAACAAATACTTATATTTTGATTACATTCCTTAGAAACCTTCGTTTTCTTTGAGCTTCGAAAAACACATTTGTTTCTTTTGATTGTCCGACACAAATCTTATAAAATATTGACATAAAATAGAAAGAGATATCAAATTGATCACTAAATAGAAATCCCATGCGGGCATTGCATTTTTGCAGCATGCTGTGAGGGGGTCATCGATTTGAAACCTTGAAAACTTATTATCAATGAATGAATTACATCTTGGGACACTAACTAAAGGACTAAAGCAGATAGAAATTTAATTTTCAAATCAAACCTCCATTAAAACTGATTGGGAAAGATGGGAGAAACAGAACATAACAGAATAAAAAGAACCTTTTTTCTGACGTGAGATGTGAGTGTTCGATTTTTCAGCCCCTCAACTCCATTATTGATGTCCATACACGTGATTCAACCATAGGTAGCCAGCTAGTCAGAATCACTTAAAACCTGAAGAAACTAATATTAACAGTTCTTCATCAAATTATCCCGTAACAAAACACATTAGCAGGATATTATGTTGAGTACATAAGGACATTTCTTTAAAAAAAAGAACTTATGATACAATGCTCATCTCTTCTCCAAGCAACGTTATACTGACTGTCTTGTTACTAAGAGCAGGAAGTAATACCTGATTGAATCTACTGCAAAGTATGGAATTCCTATATTTCTATGGGTATAGAATTAGATTCAGGGGCCTTAGGCTTGGCACCTTGGATGGTCTAATCTACATCATTCAGTCCAGTGATTCATAATCTGGAATCTATGGTAAGACATTTTAAAAGCCTGGGGTCCATGTGCTTGTCTAATCAGCAATCTTTCCAGAAACAGTGATGTACCTAGGGATTTGAAGACCCATTTTGGGGGTTGGAGCTCCTTGAGAGGACACAACCAACATTTACACAGATTTGTTATAGTATAATATTTGTTGAAATACAGTGTGTGAACTACTATCCATGATGATTTTTAGGGCCTCCTGTTAGGGGCTGGGGAGACGTTTTGTGATTGCTCCCCATTATATTCCTTCTTTTAGCTACGGCTCTGAGTATTTACGTGAAGTGAACACCAACTGCCTCACCCAGGATTCGATCTACGTTCATTGATTGCATTTTGAAGGATATCAACCCTTATTTTGAATCCAGTGAAAATAGCAGTTGAAAAGAAATTGAACGAAGGGTTGAGGGGTTTAATTTACAAAAGGATAGATGATATCTGACGGAATAATTCTAAATGCCCCTCTTTTAGAATTTGAACTGATATTCAATCATTACATAATGAAGGTTTCAGTTTGCCCTCGCAGCATGAATAGAAACAACAATTCATTAAATGGGCTGCTGCGTCCAACGGGAGGACGTCCAAACGCAACGCCGCTCTTACCACTGAAATAGCTCGTAAGTCAGAAACCCAATGAATAGTTCTTAAGCATTTTTCACTTCTTTGTTAATGGGATATATATATATATATATATATATATATATATATATATATATATATAAATTCCTTTGATATTTTTTTAGAGTGAATTCCTGGAAACATCACCACCACCATTACCACCACCATTACCACATCATCATCATCATCATCATCATCATCAGCAGCAGCAGCAGCAGCAGTAGTCTTTTAACGTCTGCTATTCGACATGAAGCTTTCCTAGAGTCCACCGCATAAAAATGTGGCAGAAACAGAGGAGTACATGGTTTTATATGGTGGACAGGTGATATTTTTATCTAAATGAAAAATCCACAGTTCAAAATCATCATCATGAACAGGAGCATCCTTTCAGCGTCCTTTTTTGGACACCCTCCCCTCCTAAATTCCAAAAAGACTATATATATATATATATATATATATATATATATATATATATATTTATATATATGTACTGTGTTGTCCTGTGATCTCTCATTGCTCCATGTTATGTTGAGCATGAATCTCTCATACGCACGTAGCAGGGTTCTCAGTTTGAGGGTCAATCTTTTGGATCAGTTCCATTTTTCAGCTCCTTAGGGGACTATCAAGAGGATGCATTGTTTGTATACCCTTCTCTATGGGACTTGTTGGATTTACATTTTCTAGAAGGTCAGGTTTTCTCTACCAAAAACTTGCCAACCTTGTGTGATTCATTGCTTTTTTGAATCTCCTGCCCTTTATAAAAGTTAAGTTCAAACAGCATTAAAATAACTTTTGTTTCACCAGAATTTGCAATGAATATCTGCAAAGGACACATTTTTTTTGTTCACTTCATTCTGCATACTTGATGCAAGTACGTGAAAGTGGGACAAGCTGCAGCATTTTAAATTTACTACTAAAAAAAAACAGGTCTGGTTAGCCACTCAATTGAAACTGTCATATGACCAACCTATTTTGGCAGCGTGCCGTGTTGTGGTGATCAATTAAAATAAGGAAAAAGCCCCCCATCTTGCCGTAATGACTAGGGAAAAATCTGAAATTAAAAGATTAAACCCAAAATTAGGTGAGTACATTACCGACAAAATCTACCGACCAATCTAGCATGAATTTATACTGCAGATGAATCAATACTAAAAAGTTTTCTTGGCATATACCTTCTGATGTTTTTTTATCGACACAATAAAAATTCAGCCATCTAGCTCCATCAATGAGTTATGTGTGTAAGATAGTTATTACATACACACATAAAGAGCTAGTCAGCCGGAACCACTCAAAGACTCTAGAAACATACGTTGACTGTTTTTATGACAGTTTTCCTTTACAGTTTATAACTGGGCAACTCATTTGCAAAGTGTCGTTGGAAAAAGGCAGGAAGACCTGCCCTTTCCAATTAAAATATCACACTCACCCAATTACGATTCTAATGTCAAATTCATTTGTCCTCTACATGCACGCATTCAAATGTGCAGAGAAGCTGAAAGTTTTTTCTACAGTTAATCCTAGCGCCGCAATTCCAGGTCGGATTTCCATAATGCCGGTGACCTCTGTATCAAGCCATTGTTAATCATGGTAATGTTATAACAACGTTATTTGCTTTCATTCTTTATTTTTGGAGTGGACGCTCGGGAATTCCCAGATTGAATCAATGGAATTCTGATTTCCAACATATAATAAAAGTGAATCGATTGGTCTCTCCAACGATCAACCAGATTGTCGGACAAGCATCATCATCATCATCATCAGTCTTTTAACGTCCGTCGTTGGACACTCACCTTCCCCAGGATCCACTGCACTTCTCTATCATGGGCGTCGCAGATCAAGTTCTTTTCTGAATTTGTCTAGTTCATCTTTCCATCTTGTATTTTGTCAACTTCGGCTTCGCACTTCGTCCCCGAGGATCCATGTTGTGAGTTATAAAGTCCATTGGTTGACCAGCCGATTACCATTTGAATCTTCTAATAGATTCTATGATGTCTCTGACCCCTGTTTTCTTCCTGATATTTTGCGCTGTCTTGTGAACTCTCCATGTGAGGTTCAGCATGATTTTCTCATGTGCACGTTACATGCTTATCAGTTTTCAGTTTTGTCTCTTGGTTAGGTTCCATGTTTCAGCTCCATAAGTGACTATTGGGAGGATGCAGTGGTTGTATACCCTTCTCTTTAGGATTATTTAGATCTTCTTTTTTTTTAAGGCTGAGCTTGCTCTGCCAAAGGCTTGCCATCCTAGAGTGATTTTCCGCTCGATAGTGTCTTATTAATGACAAATCTATGGCCAGGATGTGTCACTTTACGGGAGTAGGGGGCAATGCACATGTATTTTGCAACCAACGCACAAAGGAAATTAAGAAGGACAGTCACCTGAAATTTTGTGGTCTTTGATAATTGAATATTATCAAAGTTATGAGAATTATGATAATCCATGCATATATATGCAGATTTATTTGCTCTTTGTTTGCACAGTGATCTCATTGGTTAGAATATCTTCCTTTTATGAAATTACATTGAAAATTAACTCATAAGGAACTGTTACAACTTCATGTCGTATGACCCTTTAGAACAGCTTGAATTGGGCAGAGATTTACAAAAAACTTGAAATTACGAGGCTTGAATTATTAAAATTAAGATAGCTACAGACTCCTTTGTGCTTATTCTCTCTCTCTCCCTCTCTCTCTCTCTCTCTCTCTCTCTCTCTCTATATATATATATATATATATATATATATATATATATATATATATATATATATTCTTACATTCAGCAGGAGGCCTCTAGTAGCCCTGACAACAAAACTTACCCACAATGCATAGCCCCTGGCTGTGGACTCTGGTTCCACATTGTACATTTTAATTCACACTCACACAACACACACCACTGATGATGGGAAGAATCCCGAAACATGTATGGACTATTGACATATAAGGATTAATAAACCTTACCACCAAAAACTCCACTCCCGAGTCTGTCTCACTCTGTAAAGTACACATTATATATATATATAGATATATATATATATATATATATATATATATATATATATATATATATATATATATATATATATATATATGTCACTGTCATGTTTACTGGTATTTTCTAGTATATCATATCAAAACTCACTGAAAATAATCCCTCAGTCAGCCGTTTTTGTTACCTAGTCCGTCACCTATCCAAACACCACATTTGTACATCAGTAACTTCGTGTCCCACCAGGTACATCACCACACAGCTGCAGCCATATTTGGTGGACAGTTTTCACATTGTAAATTTCACGAAGATATGTTTAAAATTCTGAAGATAGCTTACCGGGATTATATGGAAAAAAAGCAAGCAAGATACGAATACGCTTTGATTTGTCATGGGAGACTTGCAGTATCAAAATTATCTTGAAACTATTTGAAAGTCATATTTGCACAAGCATTTGTCACACAAAAAAAATTTCACAGCATGGAATCTATGTACGCTCTGATTAGAAACCATTAAGAAAAAAATATTGGTTGTTTGGGGTTGTATAGCCTACGGAGTTCCGACTCGATTCAAGCTTCCTGTTTTCCACCTTCTCCTTGGAATTTTAATTCCAATTTATATCTAAAAAAAGTTATTGTACACACGAACGAATTATAAATTCTGAGCAAATATAAGCCTGTTGATACGTGGAGGATTCATTTTCAATTACTATCTATGTAACGATGTTAGTGCGTGAGAAGGTTGTGATGGTTATCGATTGTTGGCCTTGTAACTTAGTATTGGGTTGCTCGTACCTTATCACTGGTGCACAGATTCTTACTGGCGTTCTTGGATGGGATGACCTAATCTGACGGAGCCAACCCTTCCTAGAGCTTCTTCAATCCGGCTTTTTATACTCGGCATGTTGCAGAGAAGCGTTGGTTACCATTTCAGAAGTGTTTGGTATGACTGGTCCATGGATCGAACCGACGACCTACTGAAATGAAGGGTTGGATTTTACCACTTGGTCATTGTGATCTGGCTAAGCAGTGATGAGAACATATCAAAATAATGTGGATTCCGATGTTCTGTTGATTATTTTGCAATTAATTTGCTCAACTTCTTTTATTTTTCTATCGCAACTTCAGGGTGGTATTCGTCGCGCTATTGTAGATCCTTGCAGCCTTTAAGAGTCTTTTGCACATTGTGAACAGGCCAAGCAAAGAAGACATTTATTTTTGTGTAACAAAATTCTTGTATGATGCGATTATTGAATAGACTAGGAAAGAGGTGTAATTTCATAGCCTGTTGTACATCACTGGTACTTGATTTCGTTCATGTTTAATTACGATGCTTGGGATGTGACTATGAAAATGGCTTGAGTCTGCTCTAAAATTTAATCAATTTATCCCTTGCAAATATGGTACCCTTTGACGAAATATCCATGGAATTTACTCGGAACTTGAAAATAAAATTATATTTTCATATATGATTGAATGCAAAGATCCATGAAGATTTGAAAAGCCTATCCATCAAACGGGAACAATTCTTTGATCCGCCCCCAAATAACCATTTTTCCCATCCTTATACCCCAACCCTTCATTGAAAATAAATGAAAACTTCTGGATATATCGTGGGGTGTACACATCTATATGTTTAACGCCAGGAGAAAATCGAAGGATTATCCAATAAACTTTATCCCTTTTTCTGTAGATTATTGGCCATCTTTACGTCATTGAATGTTTTTGTGACACGAACAAATACACTCACCTATTTCAACCTATTCATTAGGGTTAAAAGAACGCACCTTATTACATAAGTATCATAGCTGTATTTAAAATAGAAAATTATTCAATATGTTGGATTGCTCCAAGGATCCTGTGGCTTATGAGTAAAAACTGAAGATAGTTATTTTCAAATGTTTATGATATTGAATTCATACATGGTTTTACTCCAACATTTTCTGTCATCTTTCCGGCAAAATCGTAATTCCAGCCACTCACAACATTTTAATTTTTGAGCGAAGAAGTGCTTGAGGCGAATTCGCAATTTCAATTTCCTGGAAGTCTGCAAAAGTCTTCGAGGAAATCGAAATATTTTCATTAAGAAGATTCTGTAAAAACCGGAATAAATGGAATCCAGAGTTGCAATATCTGGAGAATACCGTAGAGGAGTGAAAATATTTCGACTAAAATGTCGAAACTTTTGCCTGTTTAGCCTCCAGTCAAAATTGTTACTAAAGCAGTCAACCAGTGACGATTGGCGTAAAATGTGTCGGTAGAGCTTTGTGCTACGGATGCGCAAAATAGCAGGAATGTACTTGATTCTGTGAAAAGCAATGATCAGTAAGAGCCTTTCTCGTAAAATGTACAGAAATTGTGAAGTTTCACATCCTTGCTCATTCGATACTACGGACAGTGACATGAATAGGAATTAATGGAAAGTCCTTTAATTGTACCAAATTCTTGAATTCCAGTATTTAGCGGAAGCATGGTAAATCATGAAAGAGGAGAAGAAAAAGTTTTTCTTCTGTTTTAGAAACAAACAAAAAAAATCCCTGAGAAGTTTTTCGGCTGATACTCATCAAAGGATGACCCGTCAGAAAACGTCTAGATATACCGTGCGAAAATAATTTGAACATCTTCAAAAAAATACTATGCGAAACAGCAAACAACCACGTCTGAGACACGTGCAAAGAATCACAGGTGTAATCAAATCAAAATGCACTTAAAAGGCAATTAGATTTTTTTTTTAAAGTCTCAGCATAAAAACAGACCCTATCCGTTGCTTCTTTTTCAAACACTAGAATATTTTTTACGTCTTTGTGCATTGGTACCACAGACCAGACCCGATTTACAAAATATCTACACGCCACTGCAGTCGACATAAGTTTTTTCCATTTTCAAGTTGGTCCGGCTAGCTAGCTAGTTATGCATACCTCGAACAGGCAGAACCAATGGAGCTAAAGGTGCTACATTTTTCAACATTTTCCCTATATCATGTGTAGGATGGAAAAAAGCCCTCTATGAATGGATTTTTAGCGTCGTATACAATTTGCAATGATAGTCCATGCCAAATTGATACCTTACTTTCTGTCCAGCAGCATTCATTTTTGATTTTTGAAAAAAATCAGACTTTTTTTCAGTGATCACTACCCAACAAAAGATGAAAGAAGAAATTTATTCACTGATCACCCTTTTTTCCAATTCTTAAATCTATCAAGCGAGACACCGTGTGCCGCTGGAAAATTTTGGTGACAATTTCAACAGAGTGACTAACAAGACCGATTTCCATTTTTTTTTCTTTTTGGTTGAACTTCTATAGATTATTTTCAAACACACATGACTGCTGAAAGATAGGGTTAAGGTTGGTATTTCGGTTTATGTTTCCAGACGAGTCGTGGTAGCTTAATTGGTAAAGCAGGTCGGACTGAACAGTGTTCCCATAAGTGGATGTGAGTTAAAATATCAACAGAGACCTTATTTTTATTTATGAAATAAAGGTAAAATAGAGTCATGAAATAATAATGTATGCATGTAGTCATTATCGTCGTTCTTCGTTTACACACTCATAGGAGGTTTCTTTGGAATAGGCATCGATAGACAGTTGTCAAAGAGATCCACTTCCGGCTGGCCAGGCCGGTTAAAGCTTCGTTCTGCTCATATCAACTGATTGTTTTTCCCGAATGGCCACCCATCTATGTTCTGACCGGACTAAAAATTGGTTATCGTTGATGATCTTAGGAGAACAAGTGATTTGGCCCCAGATAGACGCTCCTAAATCCTTGTCCTTGTGCTGGGTGCTGATCAAAGAAGCATAAAGAACCATTTGTATGACTCAGCCGTGAATTGAACCTCAGCCTACCGAACCAATGGTAAGCACCGTATTTCTGGATTACTATGCTTTGTAGCGGAAGATGCGAACTAGTTATATCCTGATTGAACATTAAGCTCCTCAGATAATCATTTCAAGGGGCTTTCCAAACTCTTTTCTCCAATCAATCTAACGTAAATATAAAACTTGCTCGAAATAATCGTTCGTTTTCCCGGAGGAAGCTCATAATAAATGCCCCTTTTTCCAATTTTGCCGGGCATCCATTCATTTGAATGGAAACTGAATCTTTGTACCCTTAGTGGTGTCCATTTTGCTTATGCCACAATCTCTTACGTTACACATTATTGTAAAATGTCCACTTTTCATTGCTTGTTTTGTATATGAAATTGTCCGTTATGCTCCTTGTAGGTTAATTCATATGGAAGCCACATATCAAAGAGGCGAACATAACCACGTAGGTGTATATCATTTTTAACGCTTATTTTGTATATTTATTTCTCCGTTATATCCTAGTTCTAACCCAATGGGTTACGTTGGCCCTTGAGCTATATTATATCCAATATAGTTTATTGAGTAATGTCTCCAACAACATTGACTGCTGCTCCCGGAACACACTTTCTTTTTCTCGAACGCTAACTGATTCATGCATGTATATTTTCCAATAGGTTTTTAAAACTAGTGGTTTTGTAATATCTCGAGAGGTTTTATGATATCCCTGAACATTGAAGTAATTCCAGAAAAAACATAACACAGATAAGTAATAATTAACAAGCTTGTGATGCAGACTATCACAACCATTTGATCTCCATCAGGTGCTAAACTACCCTGGCTTTGTGTCAAATTAATCTGTATAATATACAGCAGTAAAGGTCAGCATCACAATTTCGGTTACACTGATTGTGGAATTAGCGCTTTCGTGAAATCTGTGATATTTTCAGAGATTATGTGAAATCTTAGAGGATTTCACAAAATCACTAGCTACATAATCTCTAATATATCTGTAACATATATTGTCGTATTTATATTTCAGTCTATATGCACCCCATTCCCTGTCCTGAATTTTATCAATGAATCATAACACATTATTTTTTTTAAGTGGCAAATCGAGAGGGCAACCACCAGATGCACATATGTACGTACGTGCACACACATATGTATAGTCCATAAAGCTTTACAGATTTAGATAAGAAGCATATATATATATATATATACGCTATCGTACATAAATGAGTACAATGCCATCACATTTTAATAAAATCAAAACTTCTTTCTGAACCATACATTATAAGATGGTATTATTTCCAGTGGAAGATAGCAAAATCAATACGGATATTATCAGGTATTTATTTTGACCGAACTCCCCAATATCGAAACTCTGTGGCCAAAAATATGAATAAGTCGTTATGCAGGAATGAGTAAAACAATACAAAACAGATTTTACCTGAATTTTTCTAAAATTGCTTTTAGTCTTGACGACATTCCCTTCACTAGATTAGCACAGTCACGGGCATGGTTTCTCCCACTCCGACAGAATGCATTATTTTAAATCTTGTTGAATCGTTGTCGTTCTTGTACGTTTTAGTACATCAATCCAATTCCAATCCTCCCAAATGTTCTCGTTAAGGCAACATGTTCTCCCAATATATTGATGTACTGTTATGCATTTATGATTTCCTCCATGAAATGCAGCTTACCAGTACTATTGGAGCTCATACGGCCACAGAATATGACGTTTAGACCACCACGTTCGACTCTTGATACCAAAGCTTGCCTCTTTTGGCAATGACATCGCCAAAGTCGTTGGATGTCATAAGGCTCATTGGTTGATTCTGGTTCATCTCACGCAGTTCACTTCCAAAACGTCAAATTATTCTCCTCTTCATTTGTCTTATCTTTTCCAGCAAACCTTAAACGGACTCGTTTGTGTATCATTTCAAGAATTTTTTTCACACAGTCGTCGGCTATGTAAGCCAGTCTTGTTCAGGGTACGTTTGATTTCTGTTGTAGGAATGTTCAAGCACATGTATCTTTGATTTCATTAGCAACACCAACGGCCAATTTTCTTCGTCCATCTTCAACCAATCTCCTGATAAGTAAATAGACATTGGTGTTAGCTGGTCGCTACTGTATAAATTCAACATTTCAACTTCTATTGTAGTTTTGCACTGTTCTGTATACAGTATTTCTACTCAACTCAAGATAAGTACCCACTTTTGTAACCCTTTTTGGGAAAGGGTTACACGTTTCTCCAGATCTGAAATGAATTCTTCCCCGTCTTGGGTCACTATTCGACTAGACTATTAACATTGAGAACTATGACTTTAGGATGACTTCAACATAATATACTCTGTTTACAGTAAGTTTTTTTTTATTACAAAACCAATAAATACTGGTTTAGAAATATATCTGCTGTGTAGATTAGAATATTCGGAGAGGTGTACATATTTTTGGACCGAGGCATATGGCTATTCTTGGCAACAGGGCTTAAATGCTCAAGAGTTTGGTCCTAAAACATACACAAAAATATTTGCATGATTGTTGAATATTCTACTAGATATAATGAAATCCTGCTACGTTTGGTTAAAAAGCAAATTGTCTCTTTATAAAGATGTGGTGGG
Organism: Thysanoteuthis rhombus; assembly: GCA_963457665.1. Lineage (NCBI taxonomy): Eukaryota > Metazoa > Mollusca > Cephalopoda > Oegopsida > Thysanoteuthidae > Thysanoteuthis > Thysanoteuthis major. The sequence continues at coordinate 52,752,206 of OY735220.1, forward strand.
GGCGAGCGTACTTGTGGACAACTCTGTGAGTGTACAGGTATCTAAAATACAAAGGAAGGATATATATATATATATATATATATATATATATATATATATATATATATATATATATATATATATATATATATATATATATATATATATATATAATTGAATTCTTTATGTTTGGGACAATATATATATATATATATATATATATATATATATATATATATATATATATATATATATATATATATGTACAAAATAAAAGCTAAACGCTGAAGCATTGAGTCCTGACCTCACCCTCATAGGGGAGCTGCTTGGAATTCTAATAAACTTGCATATCTTAATAGCTGACACCAAGGGGTTCCTATTTCAATAACTGATTCGATAGATATAACAATCCTATCACATTAATGGAATGTTGAGCTGAGACTGCGTCTGTTTGTATGTGGATTGGGAGAGAGGGAAATCACTTCTGGTGTCAACGAGGCAAAACGAATAATATCTTTATGCAATCGCCTCGCCTTACACAAGGTAACGCAGCGTCGTATATTCCGTTACAGTGACAACCTACATTGGTGCGTGTGGTACACACACATTTATATATAGACATGTGTGCATAGTTATATAAAAGATGTTTGTGATACCTACGACTAGAATTATGTGTAATGGATATCTGATTTTGAAAATCACAATTTAGATAGGTTTCCTTAATATTTTGGTGTCCCTCCCCTGGGGGTTATATAAATGCATATCGGAATATAAGCCAAGTAAATCATAGTTTTTAGTTCATAGTTAAATGTACGGGGGGTCACCACCCCCTTCCCTACCAAGCCACTCAAATTCAAATGAACCAGGCTGACGCGAGTCGTGATTCTATAACTTTTCCAGGGCAAGTTTGAAAGCAAACAAACAATTGAAAACAAAAATCGTACTGCAGCTACATTTAAATATACATAAGCAAATTAAAAACCACACTTTGATTCAATCTGATTGTATTTTTTCATATTGTCTGATGTACTCTTTATGTAGTTTGGCGTATTTATAAATTTGTTTGTCTCATGTTTTTAATTTCATCGCTGTAGTCTTCAATTTGCCAGGCATATTTTTAAATTTGATCTCTATAGTTTTTAATTTGGATTCCATATCTTAAATTTTGGTTACTCTATTTTTTTTCAGTTTCAATGAATTTTGCAATATACCCGGAGAATCGTACAGTTTTACTGATTTATCTCATCTGTTTTTTTTTTCTGTTGTGTTAGCAAGCACGTTTGGTGATTTGCGCATTGGCCGATGAAAATGAACCAAAAAAGTGCGTGAAGTTATGTTTAACTCGAAGGAAAAGTTCACCTTGACCTGTATTACTGCTTGGACAAGCTTTTAAGGGAGAGGCATCGGGTAAAACACAAGTTTATTCATTTTGTTTGCACTTGAAATGTCGTGCAATGTCATTTGAAAACTAGCCACTCGATCTAGCTGACTTCCAAAAAGCTGAAATAACCAAAATCTTGGAAAAGTTCTTCATACAATCGATAAAGTTTGTCATTGGACTCACTGATGAGATATCTGTGATTACTGGTTTGTTTTGTATTTCCTGCCAACAAATGTTAACAGAACTTTTGCAAATAAAAAGATGTTTCCGCCTAATTCGTGCTTTTTTGCAAACATTATTTAAAAAATAAAAATAAATAAACAACAATCATTTGACTGTGTTACAATTTAAAAGAACGTGTTTGAAATGACCAAAAGTTCCGTAGCAAAATTGTTTTCAATAAATGCAAACACTTAGTTTTTGTAATAATAAGGTTTGTTGAACCTGAAAACACATCAAAAATAAGTCTGCCTTATTCTCTACTCAGCTGAAAAACGTTGTGGCTCTGAGTCTATAATTTCATTTATTTTGGGGTTCCTGATTGTATGTTTCCTGTTTCGAGGTAGCCTAACGTTTATTAACTCAGGATGCTGAATAGACAAACTGGCATTTAATGTCAACCGAAGTTGATTGTATTCACTCAGAGATATTGCTCTTGAGAGAAGCGTGAATCCTTCTCAGTGTGCTCCTTTCATTAGGCATGCTAAAGAAAAAAAAGTGACATCTTGAGCTAACTCCTCCTCAACAACTACCTTTCTGCCCACCCATAGTAATTATATAGATGTTTCTAATTATTCTCAGGGACTCTTCATTTATATTTTTTCGTCTCTCTACATCTAAAAGATACAGGTTTAGTAATGCTTTCAAAAGAAACTGTCACAATTAAAAAAATGGAAAAAGAAGGAATCAATGAATAAGTTATTTCTTTTGCCTCTTATTGGACGATGATCACTAAAAGGTCTGGATTCCCTCCAAAAAAAATATCCAGTCTTAAACTACAGATACAGATTTAGGGTCAACTCACTTAGCAAATTGAACCTCATCCCACTAAGACCCTTTCAATTTCAAGCAAAAAACAAATCAAGAGGAAACTTTCTTTTTTTATAGACATAATAAAGACAAACACAGGAATAATGAGATACCAACAACACTGGCAGAAACAAATATCCATCGACCCTGGAGCATACAAAGTGGAGAGGTTTGTTATTAAAAAAGAATCCTCTTGAGAAACGATTACCCGGCCAATCTGATAACAAAAACAGACAACAAACACAGACAACTGAACAGTACACCAAGACCATAACCCAAATCTTCAGTCAGTCTACCATACATCAAAGGAGAAAATTAAAAGATTATGTCATCAGTACATCTATTGAAATTACCAGTAGGGAAATATATATATATATATATATATATATATATATATATATATATATATATATATATATATATATATATATATATATATATATATATATATATAAACACAATGCAAACAGCTAACGTGTGTCGATAAACAAAAGAGTGTACTAGGTTAGAAAATTCACTGCGGAAAATTTGCTGCAGAAAATTCCCTAATACTGCCGTTTGCCTTTTCATTCGTAAACATGAATAAATTGCAGAAGCAAACTTCTGAAAAGGACAATATACCTGTATTAATATTGTTTAACATACCACATACACATAGGCATCATAGAATCCATTAAAAACTAAAATGGCAGTGGGCTGGCCATGTTGCAAGAACGGCGGACAAGATGGACATCGCGACTGACGACATGGATCCCCCGAGATCGCATGCGCAATCGAAACCAGCAGAATAGATGGAGATGACGAGTTAAAAAAGCTAAAAAAAATCAGGAAGTTCTGGCTCCACGACGCCAATGGTAGAGAAGTGTGGCGAATCCTAGGGAAGGTCTATGTCCAACAACGGACGTCGATGATGATGATGATGATGATGATGATGATACATGTAGGTAAGTAAGAACTGCATATTAATCAGTTGATATTTCGGTAATTTTTTTTTCAAGATTGATTCCCTCGGCTTACACGAATATAATGAAACTTACAGTAAATAAAAGATACCCATTTAACAATTCACGGAAAAGGTATTCATAGAATATACATGGTGCTTAAAAATGATGCGTCTGTCTCTTTGAAAACTTGTATTCCATCATTATCAGCTTTTTATCATCTATTGTTGTACTAAAACCTTCCTCAACATTTGCCAGACATCTCTATCATGGATGTTACGGAACCAGGACTTTCTGAGCTTGTTTAGATCTTTATGCCATTTTATTTTTACAGTGCAACGTTTCGCATATGGTGTCTTGTTGTGAGTCACAATATTTTGAGATTGTCTGACATTCTTGAAGTATGACCAGCCCGTCTCTATTTTGGTTTTCAAGTGGTTCCGATTATATATTTGGCCTCTCTTTTTTTTCCTAATAAAATGTGCTAACTTGTGATCTCTCAAGTTGAAATTGATCCTGATTCTCTCCAGCGCACGTTGCATCGTCCCCAGCACACGGCTCGATTGTTTGGTTAGTTTCCTTGCTCCACCCACATCATCGAAGCTGTTAGAAAACCGAAATGGCAATGTGCAGGACATATTGCTTGAATGTCAAAGGACCGATTGACATCACGACTCACAACGTGGATCCCAAGAGATCAGGTGCGAGGCTTTGGCCGACAGAAAGTAAAATGGCATAACGAACAAGTTCAGTTCTGAAAATACTGGCTCCACGATGCTTATGATAGAGTGATCTGGCGAATCTTGGGGAAGGTCAATGTCTAACAATGAACGCTAACAAACTGAGGGCGATGAAGATGATGTTGATGATCCAAAAACTGAAAACCACGTAGAATGCTGATACACATACATTTTGACTTCAAAATGGATTGCAGATTGTGACAGTCCTTAAACCGTGGTACGAAACCAGAATCATTTTATGACATAATTTTTTCATCACATCGGAAAACGTCATAACTGACTTAACACGAGGTGGATACTTGAATGTGACTAGTGCAGGATGCAATCCTTTGAACCACAAAATATTGATGTCTCTGCGTACAAGGTTGCTACGTCACTGATATTGGAGTATGAAATTTACGAGCATGTGAATTCTACTTTCTTATCCCTAGGGTTGCTCCTTTTGCGAAACGACCTGCATTTTCCTTCCTGGTACAGAAATAGGCCTCAGCTGACTCTAATTATTCCCCACTCGTACCTACACACACACACACACACACACACACACACACACACATATATATATATATATATATATATATATATATATATATATAATATATATATATATACACACATATATACAAATATATATACATATATATGTGTGTGTGTATGTATGTATATATGTGTATGTGTATGTGTTAGCACAAATGTGATTTCAGATGAAAATAGACCTAATTAAATTACTAACATCGTTGAATGTGCATTGCCCTTCAGATAACGCATGGTCTCTACAGTGTTGGAGTTGGTCAAGCAAATAACTAATACCCAGTCATGTAACACCACGAACGGGCCGATTTTTCCTTCTGCATCAATAATTAATCTCTAATCTCGAGTTCTGGAGGCATTATTAGCCAATTAAATTCTCTATCAATCTTAACAGAGCACAAGAGAATCCATCCTGGATTCATTTCTATATTCTGTTCCAACATTCCATTATTCATTTTTCGTCGCTCGCAGCCTGGCCAGCCAGAGGATTCGAAGAGGGGAGAAAGTGGGGAGGCTTTACTTATTGGACGTAGAGTAGAGATCAGTCTCCCACTGAAACGATTAACAGGAACGTCACTGGGAGCTCTCTACATGATGCCCAGCTGCTAAGAGCAACTAATTCGAGTTGGTCACCCATCTAAGAACTAACCAGACTTGGCGTTGCAGAACTTCGGGGATCTCACGAAAACTGGAGTATCCAACGTGATTTGACCATGACTTCGTCCAATCAAAACAGATTGTGGACTGCTGCAATTCTTTCAACTACGATCCAATATTCAACGAAACCATCAGGGTACAGGAGGTTTGATTTACTATATTACAGTGCCGAACTGGTGATGCTGAGTATCAAGAAAAAAACAGACTTGAAGTTGAATTACCTCTCACATCTAAGTTTCAGGAGGTATGTGTATTTATTCGTATCTGTTCGCCTCTCCGTCTGTCTATCCACACAATATCTCCGAAAGTTCTAAACAAATTTCAATGGCATTTCATGGAAAGGTAACACACTAGCTGAGAGAAAACTGATTGATTTTTAGGGTAGGTTCAGTCATTCATTCTTTGATCATGATGTTTTTTTCCAGATGGTAAGAAAATAATCCTATACATGGAAAATTGAAACTTGTAATCACCCCACTGCGTAATGTGTTATTTAAGATAACAAATAAATGTCGATGCATCTTTTATGTTTCCGTTTCTCTTGGAGAACTTCTGTATGAACTTTTGAAAGTTCCTTCATTTCGCAAATTTCCCGTTTACTTTTGAGCCTATCTATTAATGGGTACAAGAAACACGGTAAAACACTATTCATGCATTGATTGAATTATTAAATAACCCACACTTAGGACTGAGAACGTTTAAACAAGCTATAAAAAACACATGCACGCGGAATACTGATCCCCATGAATTGAAAGCATGTAATTTTGAAGGCAAAACTCCAGTGAAAAGCATTCAATTCGAAATGAATGATCTTTATCCACAAATCACAATATTAGTCGATAATCCATTGGATTTCGAATTATCCAGCTGTAATAACTTCCACATTTGTTACAATACCTTGTAATCTTTTTTGCTAGCAAATTGACGAGGGGGTTGGCTTGCATGAAGATAACTTCCGTAGACCGAGAAACTTGTTCCTAAACCAAAGCTAAGAAATGTCCCTAAACATTAAACATGAGCTAGGGAAGCCATTTTTACTGCATCTCGTACACACCAAAGTCTAATCAACTCATTTCTCACAATTCCAGCCACAAACGGTGATATATTGTTGTTCTAGTTGTGAACAGCGCTTCTCTTCTCTCATTGCAAGCCAGTGTTCACTCCATTCATCTTTTCCAAGAAGGGCAGCTCAGTACAGATCAGTAAAATAAAAAAAGTCTATTCCAGACATTTCAGCTTGTGACTGGGCTTCGGGGGTGCTCGAATATATGACCTGAGACATTTTGAAACCTGGTGGAGAATTCAGCATCGAGATGATTTGGACAAGTTCAATCTACCTTCTCAAATATTGTTTTGCAGCTCAACACTTAATTCGAGACACTCCCCACCGTGTTGTTACCCAACTTTCGCCTTTATCTGATCCTCTTCGCGATGCAACAAGGTCTTCAACGTATTTTTTTCATTGTTCAACGGTGCCTGTTTAGAATTTTTGCTATTTCGAGAGATATTCAAGCTGTGCAATGATAGAAATCATCTCAGCATGAGAGAACACACTTTCACGACTCATATTTCAATGATTTTGCTGTGCTCACTCAGTAAATTGACATTGTTAAATGAAAAATATAACAACCATGAGACTATAACAAAAATCACTTCCAATTATTCATAAAGTGCGCAGATTGTCTTCATTTCCACGACGCTATTGCAGGTCGGTGTCGCCAGTGTTTATAAGAAATTATCATTCTCCATCTTTCTTGAAACGATTTTTACAATCATGTAACCCTTTTTCATAATAATTTGGCAATATATATATATATATATATATATATATATATATATATATATATATATATATATATATATATATATATATATATCCAGCTTCACTTTTTTATACTCAGTATACGTATGAAAGTACGGAGCATTCAGAGAGAGCATCCCTCTACAAACGCGATTGTCTGTGGGGGCAATTGTGCATGGATCCGCCCAACATTTAATCAGTTCTTTCATAGCCTATTGTCCAACTTTCCACGCAACACCATCAAAACCCATTCAGTTCTTTTGGTGTCTCATGGTGGACAGTCATGAAAGTTTAACATTATGTAGTTTGCACATAGCGACGTAGACAAGGTAATTGAGTATAGATCCGGCCCAATATCTGATCAGTTCTCCCTTAGTCCATTGGCACACGAAGTCTAAATGAAATAGATTGATGAGTTTTGGAGATAACTTGTTTTGTAATATTATGCAGTTTTCACATAAAACTACGATGTCAGTGAAGTGACTGTGCTAGAATCCGTTCAAAGCTTTAGTCTCGTCTTTCGTTTCCTTATTCTTCACCCCTCAATAAAATGTCATAAAATTGATCCGGGAACTTTTGGAGATATCTTGTGGAGAGACATAAAATCTTGGCAATATCATAAGGTTTGGATACATACCTACGACCTCCTGGTGACAATTGTGAATGGATCCGCTCCAAAATCGAATAACCTTACGTGTAGATTATTGCCCACCTCTCTCCAGTCTCTCTCTCTCTCTCTCTCTCTCTATATATATATATATATATATATATGTATATATATATATACACACACATATATATATATATATATATACATATATATGTATATATATATATATTTAAATATATATATATATATATATATATATATATATATATATATATATATATATGTATATATAATTTTTAAAAAAATTAAGCAGATCTCTGAATCAGAAATGAATCCCTTGATCCATCCCCAAATTTTATCGCATATTTGTCATCCCATTGTCCATCATTCTAACGGAATATAAGCTGACTTACTCGCTGAGGTATTGTATGGACAGAAAAATGAACAGACAAACAGACATGATCTCTTTTCGTTGACAGGGATAAATCATCAACTCACGGCAACTGAAATGAATATAATAACACCACAGGTGTGTTTCCTCTCAGAAAACCTGTTATCTTCTTGTATTGTGCCTCAGGTGTGCTGGCCGGGATGATCACTCTCTATTCAAAATGTTTGCGGACTACTCCAGATAGCAAAGTGGGCACAAATTGCGCCTCATATGAAAGCAATCAATTGTTCAACAACGTATAAAACCTATCCAGCCCTTGGGTCCTGAAAACATACAAGTTACATCAAATGTAATCTAACAACGCTTCCCAATCATATTGGCTGATCACTTCTATAGAGAAACACGTATGTAAGATATCATTTATTGTTGATCTGTCCTTTCGAGTCAAGCACGAAGGACGTCGGGGAAGTGAGATAAAAGCCATTTAACACGGTCAAACAGGTCTGATACCAGACGACTTTAAAGACACTGAATTTGTTCTTTCAATACTTTTGAAGCAATAATGCCATCAAGTATTTTTGGCAAATTTGACAAATTTCATATTGAACATAGCAAACGGCAATATATTGTGTGGAATGGTAATTATTATTCACTAAAATGTCTGGTTAGGCACAGGTTTCAGTCATATCGAAATCACAAAGTCAGTGATTCCCAACCTCTGGGTCACGAGCCTGTTCAAGACTATAAAGCATGCACTGCCGGGCTGCGAGGACAGGATGCTATTATCAAACATTATTTTCGTACGTAACAACATCGACAATTGCCAATAACCAGGCTGAAAACCAGTGATGTCATGCATGAATAGCTGTGAAACAGCGATGCACACAAAAGCTGATGACGAACTAAGGTCGACCTGTAGTTTGCAAATCCCCTTTGCAGGAATTTCTTATGAAGGAGTTGAAAAGGGGTATGTAATTTCAGAATAATAATTCACGAAGAAAAGAGTCCTGTTTTGTTTAAGTTTCAGATTTGAATTAGGCGTGGGGGTCTGCCCCTTGTGCAGCAAAGCTTTTTATTCAATTTTCTTCCTATAAAAAATATTTTCTTCGATCTTAATATTCAATTTATTAGACAGACCCTTTCAGAGGCTAAATGTTGAGGGTAATAAAATCGCAAGATACCCGTGCTCTTTGACATTCAATTTTCTTAAAAGCAGTCTATATTTCTGGTTTCTGTCCCAGTCTTCGCGTTCGATTTTGAATATGTGCTCGTAGTATCGGAGCCACGCTTCAAAATGGTGACACCATTTTCTGTGTTGTATTGGAAATCATTCAAGTTTGGTTTGGCGTCTAATGAAGGGACTGAACATGGATTTAATCTCGTTTCCTTAAACATTAATCAGATTAGTGATGTTTCTTGCCAGAGTATTAATCTTGACTCCTCCATTGGAGTCTTTTTCCTTTTTTTTTTCTTACTCGGCTTCAAATCTCCAATTATCATCCTTGCAGCTTGTCGCGCCAGACAACCAACCACTCTTGTGTTGTTCGTTTCAAGTTTAGCAGATCAGTGAGAGTTAAATCAGGTGAGAGTTAGCAATTTCGCAGAACGTTTTCAATGTTCTGAACTCTTCAGCCACTACCACAAGATTCACCTGTCATTACCTGCCACATATCGTCTCTTGTCCTGCTGACTGCCACACTTGCTCTAGCAAGAGCGCACCACTCACACCTGACGATTAGGGTTCGATCAGCTAACTTTTCTATTGAGTCTTACACTGTATCCTTTGGCTAGGTGTCTTGCTTTTACTTGCTTCAATTGTATTTCTCTCACATTAATAATCGATCAAAAATGTTGATCCAGGAAGAAGAAATGAATAAACTTCACTGGTTGAGAAGGATGACAAACATGTCAGCTTTTGATTTGACGATACAAACCATTTGTATATTGTATGGATATGTAGCTACGATGCTGGGGATGTTACGATGAAATCATCCTTAATCCGTCCCAAAATTCAATCTTTTCTCTCTTAGTTTATCAAAGAAACTTCTTGGAAAGGTTAATAGATTTTATTCCGAACTTATGGCAAATTGTCCGTGGACAAACAAACTGACAGTAGCATATGGTTACATGTACTTTTTTCAGCTCCGGTGGAAGAGTTAATTCGAAGATTGTGAAAAAGCAAGAATAATATGTAGCCTTTGCCTCAGAAGTGCAATTATTACAAACCTTGAAGGTAACGCTTTTATCCACCGTCACCAACATACTTGGAAAAGTACAGAAGTGTCTATCATCAAAGATCTGAAGAAGAATCTTAACCATTCAGACGATTGAATTGATAAATTCAGCAAGAATACTCAAGAGAGCTCTAAGATATCGAGGAGATGCGTTGTAAGTTGATTGCCAGAAAAATCCCTAAGATATTAGTTGCGAAAAATATTCAGTGATTACAAATAGTATTGATAATAGAGACAAATTGTACAATGTTTGTAATATCACTTTTAGTTCAGGAGGACTGATCGGTTCTATCTGAGGGGAACAATGTTCACAGTTTTCGTTTATTGGGGGATGGGGAGGGGTGAGGTATATATTTCTTTGCAAAATATGTGATAGCATCGTTCCAGTGATTGTTTTCCGTGCGCTACCATCTCTTTTGTAACAGTGCCTTAGATATTTCTGAGGATTGACCAACATGAAATACAGCACATATATATTCACCAAAATAGTATTTTGTCATTAGTGGCCCCTCTAGGTTTCACTTTTCCACAATGATAGCAGCGTTCAAGCACTATCCGTCAAAAGTTGTCATAGAATTCTATATTGAGAATCGAGTCAATAATGGTGATCATATTACAGTGCCCGATTTTGATAGAGTTAATGATTTCTTTTTTTGAAAATATTTGTCCGTTGTTTATGTGGGAAAGTCAAGAAAAATACTTGGACTCATAAAATCGCTTGAGATTGTAGAGGATTTAAGAGAATTCAGATAACAAATTACTTTTCGTATAAATTCAATATGAGCATCAATACAGCGGAAAATGTTACCCCACCCAATTGGTAATCCCAAATTGTTGGTCTTGGTTTATGGATTACACGTTGAAGAAATGAAGTGATTATAACGTAATTGAGTTTGTTGCTCACTAACTACGTCCACTCTATCTTTGATAATTAACACTTTCAATGCTGCTCGTATCTTTTTACAGTGATGCTCTCTTTTGTACTGACTGATTTTAGTTCTTGTTTTTTTTTCTAATATATGAAATGGGTCTGGTTAGTCCTTCAGTAGAAACCGTCGTGTTGCGGGTAATCAATCGAAAAATTGGAAAAAGCGGCGGACAATGAATAAGTCACATCTGTCGATTATGTTGGATCACCAAAGAGTCTGAAGTTTTACAAAAAATTAAGCAGGAACGAATTCTGGACCAATTTAGCGTAAATTAACCTTGCACACTGTATCCACTGTCAGAAACTTATTCTGAGGGAAATTCGTTGAAAAGCAACAAAAAAAAAAAATAAATAAATGTCTTCACTAGACATAATGAAGAGTAATTGTTAAAATTTTCAGCCGTTAAGCTCCATTAGTGCAACCACTTCGTATATTTAATACATACATTCATATATACATAGCCAGCTGGACCAACTTCAAAACTGAAAGATAGAACAAGCATTTTCGGTGTTTCGGTGACAGTTTTGGCTGACAGTGTCTAATATCACACGACTGTAATAAATTGCCGATTACAAATTCTAACGTATTTTTAATCAATATGAATTATTTTAGAACACTGATTAGCCTGGAAACTGGGTCATATAGTTAAGAATAGTCACACAGGATTCAGGTATCTATATAGTACGGTTAAATAAAACAAACAAGATTTTCGTATTTAACAGTTTTGACCCAGGAATGCTATCTATGAAAATTTTCGTAGAAAACATCGAAAGTGGTTATATTTTGAGTAGAAGCAGCTTTAGTAGTTACAGCTTGTCGCGTATTTGACCTGCCAGAGATACCAGAAAATGTCACCAACGTGAAAATCGATATCTTTTTCAGAGAAGAAAAACTAAAAAAAAAACACTCAGAAAACGCATGCCAAAACCAAAGACGTAAGCTAGGAGAAATCAAAGAGCAAATGAAATATTCAAGGACAAAAAACGTAATTTTGATGTTCGAATATTGAGTTACTCCCCTTGAATTTAAGATTTAGCACCCCCCCACAACCAATAAGCGTTGTTTTTTTATTTTTTCTCTCCAGAATAATATAAATATCTTGAATCCTACTCCGAATTAACTCATTTCTTTTGTAGCCTATGACCTACTGTTCAACGGAATTCCATTGAAATTAATTGTGAACTTTCCGAGACAGCATGTAAGGAGTCGGACAGACGGAAAGAAACAAGTGAGCACAAATACATCTTTGATATTAGTTGGCAGAAGTAAACCATTTTTTTTTCCTTTCTTACCTTCGAATTTTACTCAACCAAACACATCGGGGATATTACATAAATACAATCTGATAAAATAATTATTCGAATATATTTTTGTATTTCACCAAAGAGAAGTAAAAATAATGTCAATACAGAGAAAATATAAAGTGACATGAAATTGAATAAAACAGACGACATGAAAATTGAATGAAACAGACAATGCGAAAATCAAATGAAATCGTCGACATGAAAATTGAATGAACAGACGACACAAATTTGACTTTATTTGGAAAATGAGACTAAATCCTGAAAAGAGCCGTGTAATGCGAAAAACACAACGTAGAATTACACAAGTCGATATATTCTACTGTGTAATGCTTGCAGCCATGAATTTAACCGAAAAAGAATTAAAAAAAAAAATTCTGTTTTGCTTCTGTATTTTTTAAGGGGCACACAGTTCTAAAAAGGTATTTCAAATAAAAGAATGATTGTTGAAATAGGAGATAATATGTTACCTGTTATTCAAATGTATGCAAATATGTATTTATATCACTGGATCTTTCTCTCTCTCTCCCTCTCTCTCTCTCTTTCTCTTCATATATATATATATATATATATATATATATATATATATATATATATATATATATATATATATATATATATATATATATATATGTATATGTATATATATATATATGTAATTCAACGGAGCGTTATTCTTACCATTGAGCTAAAAAGCAAAGGCAAAAATACCTGTCTCAGCTCCTAATTCTCATTTTGTTTATTGGCAGTCTATATCAACTTTATTAGCCACTTTCAAAGCGACAATCATGTTATAAGGAAATGTATTTATGATCCGACGGAATGATTATAAATTGTGTTATATCATACTGAAATGATGTCCAATTATGATAAGGTGAATATCTCATTTGGCTTATTTTATTTACATTGTTTAGGCCAAATGATATATTTACTGTGTTATAAAGGGAAATCATTTCAAATAAGCGTTTCAGTACAATATTATGCAATTTATAATCGTTCTATCAGATCATATACACATTTTCTATACGAGTTAGAATAACTGTTTTGTTCTGTTCTTTATATCCCCAAACAGTTACATGGTAAACAACTGATGATCCCAATAAGAAACAGTTTATACATTTTACAATAATAATAAATTATACAAGAAATTAAAAACAAAAAAAACACACTTTAGAAGATTTCATAACTTGCATTGACAGATATTAGAAAACGGGTGACAAGAGTGCAACAGAAATCTTTTGAAAAAGTTTTTTAATGTTTCGTGTTTAAAGCTGTAAAGCTTTCTAGACTATACATACATACATACATACGTACATATATACATATATATATACTTATATATACTTATATATACATACATATACACACACACACATATATATGTATATATATATATATATATATATATATATGTGTGTGTGTGTGTGTGTGTGTGTATGTGCGTGTGTGCACGTGTGGGTGCATGCACATATGATTAGTTTGAGGATACGATTTATCCGATTATGTATTTCTTAGACAGGGAAAAAAAACAAGGGAAAATAGTTATATTTAAACTAAATAGATTCAACTAACATGTTTCGCCTTTCGGCGAGAGACATTCTTACTTGAAATAAACGTACGTTTCAATATTGTTTTATTTGAAATTGCCACTTTGATAAAGCCGAAAGGCAAAACAGGTTAGTGGAAAATTCAGTTTAAATACAACTATTTTCCTTTTGTCAAAACACACACACGCACATGTATATATATATATATATATATATATATATATATATATATATATATATATATATATATATATATATATATATATATATATATATATGTGTGTGTGTGTGTGTGTGTGTGTGTGTGTGTGTGTGTGTGTGTGTGCGTTTGTATTCATTTTGACAAAAGAATACATATATATATGTGTGTGTGTGTGTGTGCTTGAGAGAGAGAGAAAGAGAGAAAGAAACCGAAAGTGTGAGATAGATATTGAGGTTAAATGGCTTTTAATGTTGACACTTACCCAGTTTCTGTAAAAGATATTTCAAGTGGGATTTTTTTTTAGCTCTAAGTTAATAAGAATTTTTAGAGGAGATGAAGCATTGTTTGTTGATATTTTCAAACTTCAGCACTTACTGAAAATGTAATTACATCCAACGAGAATACATGAGGTAACGAAATAAAACAAAAAAAAAAATGTAAGTATATTGTCACAGAGAAAAGAAAAATGAATAGGAGGGGGAGATGACAATGGAAGATGCTTCCATAAAAAATACATCTGAAGTCTTGTAAAAAAAAATCTATTTCAGAATAAATACGGCTTGAATAGATTATATGTATGGCATCACTGGCGTTTCCCAGTGGAAAACCAGTCAAAAGATTTGGATAGAAAATTATTGATAAACCTATCTGAGCTTTCTTCTCCAAAATGCTGTAATACATTTTAAAAGGGGGCAAGTTGAGTGCTGATGCCAAATTACAAGTCTATAGCTAAAACGGTATGGTCAGGAGTGCCGGAGCACACAAACGTACAAACAAACGTACATATTGAATGCAAAAAAGACAGAACCCTTTCCCATCTTCGGTGACTACGGTTGTTCAACAAGCGGAGTAAAAATAAAAGAACAGGAAGAAAGACAGAATGAAAGACAAAATAAAGGAAGAAAAATGATGAGAAAAATAAAAGCAAACGGGGGAAGACAGAAAAAAAAAACGAAAGGAAAGTAAGTTAGAAAGAGCTTGAAGCAAAGTAATGAATGAAATATGAGGGAAGAACAAAAAAAAAAAAAGATCAGAGAAAAAGAAAGAGGGGGAAAACGAAGGAAATAAAAACAAAAATGATGATGAAAAAATGGGGAGAAAAGAGAAAAAATAGGTTAGAAATCAAAAATGGAACCCATCTTGTATAAGAATGGTAGATTTTTTGTCTCCCGTGACAAAACAACCATACGGCAGATGGCCTAGGCAAACATTGGAGGTGCTGTGCAAAGATTGTACTAAATGGATGAGCCGCTCTCTAGTGGCTTCTTCCATGTGGACATTGTATTCATCAGATTTGATGACGAAAGCCTATCACTGCATTTACTTTGAGAATAGTGTGTAAAGTAACAGGATAAACCAATGTCATTCTATTCAGAAAAAAAAATCATTGAAATCTGTGGAAAGGTTCCAAGATATTTTATTTGGAAGCAGTGCAGGAAACGAGAACAACGACGACGATGATGATGATGATGATGATGATGATGATGATGATGATGATGATGATGATGATGATGATGATGATGATGGTGGTGGTGATGGTGGTGGTGATGATGATGATGATGATGATAATAATGATAATAATAATAACCGGTGTGAACTGCGACTTATGAGTACTAGGAGAGGAGGGCGGGATACTTGAGGAGAATTGCTGTCACTCAAACTCCATCAGTTACCACCAGGCAACTGGTATGAGATTGGTAATAATAATAATAATAATAATAATAATAATAATAATAATAATAATAATAATAATAATGGTGATAATAATAATAATAATAATAATAATAATAATAATAATAATAATAATAATAATAAGAAGAAGAAGAAGAAGAAGAAGAAGAAGAAGAAGAAGAAGAAGAAGAAGAAGAAGAAAAAGCTGTTAGCAATAATGGCCTAATAGAGAGAAGACGCGAAAGAGGAGGAACATAAAACACACACACACACATACACGTACCCACACACACACGTGCACCCACACACACGCATACACACACACACATACACCTCTGATGCAGGAGGAGGTACGAGCCACTGCGCTGCTGTGATAGGCAAGGGATAGATGAGAGGAAGGCTGAAGACCTGAGGAGACTTATAGTCACGTAGCCTTCAGCGATAACCACTGAGCAACTGACGTGAAACCGTAAACCACAGCACAGTGAGAGTGTTGAGAGGAGTGCCTGAGACCTGCGGAGACTTGCTGTAACTTAGCCTCTAGCTGTGACCATCTAGCAGTTAATGTGTAAAAAAAATTGAAAATATGATGGAGGCACTATGAATCTGGAGAAGAGCTGAGACAAATCAGATGACGGCACTACTGAATCGATTAGTACATTGCAGTGAGAACAAAAAGCAACTAAACGGGCGTTTCAAAAGACAAAGGGTACGATTTGCTCGGCAAAATAAACCTTAAAGAAGAAACTGATGCGATCTAATTAGTGACCCTAAACAATGTCATAAGAACCAACTAAAAAAAGTCTGAGATGAAGAAGACACAACAAAACAGTCATTATATATTATGCATAGATATGGAGCAATCAACCACGTACTAATCGGGTGTAGCAAATTAGCCTGGAGGGCGATCAAGAAAGCCATGAAATGTTGGAGAAAGTGATCAACCGGGATAAGTGTAGGTAACTACAGATCCTGTGATAGTGAGCCAGTAACTGTTCTAGGAATAGCTACCTATTTTATAATTCAAATATCACTCATCTCACGATACTATAATCATGACTTTTTAAAAAATTAAACTGAATGTTTCTCGTGTATCATGCATTATATTTCACAAATATAATAAGTCCAATTCCAAAATATGTTGAACATAGAAAACACTCCAAGCTGGAGGATTCTACATACTCCTTGCTACAGTCTTACATAAGTCAAACTAGCAGATTTTAACAGACATCCTCACCAAATTATAGCAAAGGAAAACTGAGTGATATCAGATATAATGAGAGGAAAATATATTTCCAAAAATATATTTTAACATCTATCAACACCCTCAAAATTGACAGAATTTTGATCAAATTTAGATCTGATTTTTTAAAATAATCATTCAATGTTTAAAATTCTGTCGACATTATTTATTCATTAGACCGTATTTTCATATATTTTCAAGCTGTATGATGTTGTTGAAATGTTTCAAGTACATATTACCCTCGCTGTATGTTATAGAATAATTAATTTCCCTTTTTCCTGCTTTGAGAAATAGAAGCGAGGACATTTTTTCTCCTTGAACTTTGGACAGCTATTCACAGAATAATTTATCCATCGGAAAAAAATAGTTCCCAGATAAGCAGGGGAAACAAACATTCCTAGGATGAGAATAAGTCAAGAGAAGTTCCAAGATAAGCCAGAAAAAAACAAATCCACGCAGCCAGTTGCAGAACAAAATACATGAAAAGTTGGGCTCCAAAACCTGATATTCGGAAAATAAGTGTCTCATCAAATCCAAAATCAAACTCTTGATATTTTTTTTCATCTTATCAAAAAATTATAGACATCATATATATATATAATATATATATATATATATATATATACATATATATATATATATATATATATATATATATATATATATATATATATATACATATATATATATATATATACATATATATATATATATATATATATATATATATATACATATATATATATATATATATATATATATATATATACATATATATATATATATATATATATATATATATATATATATATATATATATATGTTTGTGTGTGTGTGTGTGTGTGTGTGTGTGTGTGTGAGAAGGTTGTAATAATATTAAAAAAAATTCAAATCCAGAATTTGATTTCTAATTTGATCAATCACATGTATTTCCCGGATGAAGGTTATCGTATTTCACATACTGGCACTGACAGGTTCATAAAAAGAATCTGTTGGAGTTTAAATTATGTGTTATAGCCAATGTTAACAGCACTCACCATATGGAAGGATAGAGTCGCCAAGTTTTTGAGAAATTCAGGTATCAAAACATTAATTCGAATGCAAATGACTTTAATTTCTTGAAACGATTGTTATTAAAAAAAACAACGTTGAAACAGATAAGCAAGTAGTTTTCTTAGGTTTGCTGATTGTTCAGTCATTTTTACTTGCGCCCCCTATATCACACTATCACCTACGCAGACCATTTAAGATATTAGAATATAAGCAACCACAGTGGCATCACATTGCATCCTGAGCTGAGGGAAAGATGGATTCATGTCTTTCATACGGACACTGGTGTGAAGTGAAGACAAACTGAAAATTGAACCCGACTCGCCAAGTACACTTTTTGTGCCGTTACTCCCCGGCAAAACTGCACTTCATCTGGAAGGCATAATGAAAAGAATAAGCGAAACGAATTGTCATGCCTTTAATAAGGACATTAGTGCAAAGATCAAATCCGACCCCAAACTGGAGTTTGAACCCAGCTCTCCGAATCCATTCTGCTCGACCACACTACACTTCCTTTGAAAGACATAATTAACCAGAATATTCTCAACTTATTACATTTTTTTTATGAGGAGAACTTAAAGAGACGATTACGGTGAGAACTCTTGACCGGGTCACTTGTGTTCGATATGCATCCAGAGAGGCGCGTTCTCGAAATAGAAATCTCCTCCATCTTGCCCCCGTCCTACTTTATTGAACGTCATCGTTCTAGACTGGTCATTAACTGAGTAGAACTAGCCTAAGGCTTCTTTTGGCCATTTCACTTGGTGATCATTAGTGAAGGAAATTATCTTCATTAACCCGACCGAACAATTAAACCCATATAACCGCATACGTTTGTAAGGATTCAAACGTCGAATTGTTCGAGTTTTGGAGATTATCGATCGGCTCACTCTTGTAAGATATCAGTGAAATGTGAAATGTCTCAAGGTGAAAAGCTGAATAGAGGAAAGGTTGAGAGGGGCAAATAGCACCATTGAGCCTATCATGAATCCTCACGTCGTGATCAGACCATGTAGTTGCTTGTGCGTTAGGCTTTGGAGATTTTACTCATATTGTAAACCGTCAAACCAAACCGAAAACATCAACACGATATTCTGCAGTTTCGAAGTGGTTCTGGCTGGCAATCTATCTATTGAATAAACGTAGCCATCAAAAATAGCGGAGGGTTGTATCTTATTTCATATCTATGTGTATTTGTGGATGTCTTTGTTTATGTTTTCCTGTGCCCTTGGCCAAAACGTTTCGTCTACCGAATTGGCGTAAGTACGCCAATAGACACCTCCTAATTTTTTTTCCTTTTTTGGAAAAAAATTGTTTGTGTGTGTGTGTGGGGGGGGGCTTGTTTTGATGGGTCTATCAATAACTTGTACTTTTGATGTTTTCCTGAGGAAAAGCGCATTTTTCTTCTTAGATTAAAGTTCTTCTCCCTAGTTTTGACACTATTATTCAATTACAAACTTTTAATTGGGAAATTTTGCAAGGTTTCCTGATGAATCTATCCATCTATCTATCTATCTATCTATCTATCTATCTATCTATCTATCGATGTGTCATGCATGTAGACCACATCAACTAAATTAGAGGGCTGAACATTAATACATTTACTCCTTATATGTCTTTCAAAATTGCCCCATAAATGTTTTTAATGGGGGGTTCAATTTGCAATGTAATTGCATGCTAAATTCGTCCCTTTGTTCACAACCAGGCTGCATTCACGCTTGTTTTTTTGTTGTTGTTGTTGTTTGTATTCCTTAACTTAAGACTCTTATTGTGACCACTGTCCAACAAAAGCCTGGATAAAAACTTATTCATTGATCACCCTTTTTTTCCAATTTTCGAATTGTTCATCCTGAACACGACATGTTGTCAAAAGACATTGGTCACATTGCGGTTTCTACAGTGTGATCAACTATATCAGTTCCCAACAAACTATGTTTTTGTGAACAGGACTGTGATATTCATATATTATTATATTCTTGCTTTATGAGAGTAAAAACTCGCAAATTTGCCTGTTGTACAATCGGAAAAAAAATTGATTTCGAATTATCATTGCTCTGATTGCAAAAGCAAAGGCAGAAAAGAATGATTGTCATTTTCTATACTTTTTAGACATAATCAGTCAGAAATTACCATTAATGGCCCTGGGACATAGTCGTTACAAGCGGGAAATAAAGCTCCAGAGTTTGACAGAAAGAAAACTATATCAAACATTATTAATGGCTGACTAATATGTCTTTCATTTCAGGTATCTTTAATTCATCACAACAACACAGGCCGCCAGTCTACGACAGTGAGTACACAGCACAAATTGGAAATGAGTAACATGTTTCAGATAAGACCCGCCGGAGTTCTCACCAAGTATGGCAAGTGTTCAACGTACTGAGCTACAAGAACTTTTACGGCAAGCAGGAGATCAAATCTGACCCAAAACTTATCTTTCATTCTTTTCAGGAACCAAAACTGTGACAGCTTGGATTTTCCCCGCAGAAATGGGGTTTTCGACCCACTGTCTAGGTTTCTGGAGTTTTATTTTGAATATTATTTATTATATGTCTTTTTTTTTCTACCAAACTTCAAATAGATTCATGAAAATAAACAATATAAATGTGTTTGAAAATAACTCATCTTCAGATCTGCTGTTGATATCATCATCATCATCATCAGTCTTTTAGCGTCCGTCGTTGGACATAGACCTTCCCCAGGATATGCCACACTTCCCTATCATTGGCGTCACGGAGCCAGTACTTCCTGAACTTGTCTTGCTCGTCTCTCCATCTAACATTTTGCCAGCCTCGGTCGCGCATGTGGTCTCGGAGGATCCATGTTGTGAGTCGTGATGTCCATCGATTGTCTGCCATTCTTGCAACATGGCCAGTCCACCGCTATTTGAGATTTTTAATGGAACTGTTAATATTGGGTGTTTATTAAACATTTCTGAATTTCGTGCATGAGAAAGGACCAGGCTCGTTGTTCCGTGCACGATTGGTAAGATGTTTTGTTCATTGGTCACAGAACAACAAATTACTACGATATTCACTGCCTCACCAGCACTGTGACCTTGTGCCAGATTA
Organism: Thysanoteuthis rhombus; assembly: GCA_963457665.1. Lineage (NCBI taxonomy): Eukaryota > Metazoa > Mollusca > Cephalopoda > Oegopsida > Thysanoteuthidae > Thysanoteuthis > Thysanoteuthis major. The sequence goes on from OY735220.1 coordinate 52,773,514, forward strand.
ACCCTTTCATGACATCTGGTAAATACTGCTGACACAGACATGTCCCATAGATCTTTTTCAGATTCTACTCGGACGTGTTTGTCCCGAAAATCAAGTATATTATAGTTATATATTTACAGACATAGACAATGACTCCTTCATAGTATAAAATCCATGCAGCAAATAATTCGCCTAACATTACTGAACTGAAAAGACATATAGGTTGGAAAATCTACTAATTCCAAGATATTTTTTTTGTTTGGATAAATGTGTTATTAGAAAAAAGTTTTTCCATTAAGATTTCGGTTCTACAATCATGACAAAAAAGAATGATAAAATAATAGATTTCTTTAAAAAATGAAATAATAACGAACAAATTTTTGGCCAACGGTTTTTATACCTTTAAAAGAATTGAGGCATCAGGCAACCTAATACGTTAGTCTTGAAAGAGATGAGCTAATCCTTTACTTTAATTTCAATTATGTTTTAAAAATATATACAAACTACTTTATAAGACCCCATTTATTGTTCGTATTTTGCTTATGGATGTTCATTTTTAGACGTTTTATTCTCATTTGATTTTTTACGTGGTAATTATTGAAATCAAACCAAATAATCTTTACTTTCGGTAGATATCTAAATGCGATTGGAAAGATATGTGTGTGTGTGTGTGTGTGTATGTGTGTGTGTGTGTATGCGTGCGTGCGTGTGTATGTGTGCATCGAAATTGTTTAACAGCTGGCAAATGTACCAAGTTAACATCTGCTCGATATATTTGACTGCACATGAGGAAGTGCTGTGTCGCATTTCTCTTTTTTTAGATAAGCGGTTCTCGAAAAATCTAATGAAAAACAAATAATGAATTATAGATTATAGATTTCTCTTCACAGTTTCTATAAATTACTTTCCTTGATTCCCAATTTTTAGAATTGTCTAAATGCAGGTACAGAATATACGATTTGACAATGATTTAAAAATTTAGGTATAACTTTTCTAAATTAGCAACACTGAAGTGAAATAACCGGAATATTTTCAGTTTTGCACGAAAGGCAAAAAACAATTTCACCTGACATTTTTGGCAGCCTGCTCCACACGCTATGGACTTCTGTCTCGTCTAAACATGCACATTTGGAACAAACAATAGTGTTGTTAATTTTATTCATATTCTGAAAAATTTGTTGCAATGTATCTAAGCTTATTTATAGGGACGTCTTTTTTTATACTTTACTTTCCGGACTACAATTTTCGATCGAAGTATCTGCATGTTGGTCCAGATTTGATTATGACATCATTTTTTATTTTTTATTCGAATGTTTTATTTTGAGAAACTAAACAAAATCTTGTTTATTTTTGGTAGACATATAAATAAAGTATTGTAAACATAAACAATCCAATTTTCAAATGGATCCACATGCTGGCTAATATATTTTTGTAGACAATCTTAAACACTGACACACTGTTTACAAGAAAGTTTTTTGTTATCAGAGGTTTCTTAAAAGCATCAACTATGGACTTTTTTTAAAGATTGAATGTTGCCAAAAAACGGATAAAAAGATGAATAAGCCATTTCATTCCTAAATGAATTTCAATAAAATATGAACTTACATTTTGGCTAATCTCCTTTCATGTTATCACTTTCTCAGTACGTTTTTCTCTCTCTGTTTCAGACCATATCTCTATCTCTATCTCTATCTCTCTCTCTCTCTCTCTCTCTCTCTCTCTATATATATATATATATATATATATATATATATATATATATATATATATATATTTTTTTTTTTGAGAGACGGACAGACAGACAGACAGACAAGGTCAGAGAGACAGGGAAACAGAGCTGAGATGTGTTGTGTATATGGCGTGGTTTATTTGAGAAGAGTTATTCCTATCATGTTTCGAAGTGGAAAAGCTTCATCTTCAGCGGGAAGGTCTGACATCTTTAGCGTCAGTAGATCAATACATGGTTATGTCATCACCATCAGCATCATCATCACCAGTCTTTTAACGACTATCGTTGGACATAGATCTTCCCAGAATTCGGCATACCTCTCTATCAAGGGCGTCGAGGAGCCAGTACTCTCTGGATTTTTCTTGTTCGTCTTTCTGTCTGTTGGGCGTGTGATTTCTGGGGATCCACGTTGTGAGTCGTGTGTCTATTGGTTGTCTGCCGTTCTTGCAATATGACCAACTTATCGCCATTTGAACCTGTTTTTTAATGGTGTCTCGGACTGCTTTTTTCTCCCAGATATATTGTGCTGTCTTTTATTCCCCCAAAGTGAGGTTGAGCACAATTTTTTCCGCCAGGAAGAGGCATTGGTTTTACACACTTCTTTTTAGGATTAATGGGATCTCCATGTTTATGAAGGTTGTGCTTGCTCTACCGAGGACTTGGCATCTTAGAATGATTCTTCGCTTGATTTCTTCTTTCTTTGAGGGTTTCCTGGAGATTCGTTGTCCTAGATAGATGAAGTGGTCAACTTTTTCCATTTCTATGTCTTTCGTTTGATCTATATGTTTTTTTTTCAAAATGATTGTTGCACGTGATATTTATGCTGCTTAAGTTCATGTGTAGGCCAAATGTCTTGCTTTTCAAATTAAGGTCATCTAGCATTAGTTAGATTCTCTGCGAGAAGAACAATGTCGTCTGCAAATCTGCAGTTCCTCGGGTATTTACCGTCTATTTGATTTCTTTATTCTCCCGGTCTACGTTTCTCAAGATCATATCGAAGCTGAAGAGTTTGGATGAGCTGTTATAATTAAGTTTTACCCCTTTATGTAGCCTAATAAAGGAGTTACTAAGACTATATATATATATTCACAGAGTTGAAGGCCTTTTTGAAGTCAATGAATGCTACAGCAAGTGTCATATTGTATTCTGCTGCTTTTTCTTTCACCTGCATTATCGAATGCAAATGGTCCATGGTCGAGTAGCTTCTTCTAAAGCCAGCTTGCTCCCCTGTTTGGTTTCTGTCCTACCTGCTGCTGTGGATCAGCAACTTGATTGGTATGGTGATGGATGTTTTGAGAATTGGGCACTGGTTTGTGTGAGTAAGGGTCATCAAGGGGTCAAGTATTCAAGAGTTGTCATGGAAACATTCCATGTAAGAAGGAAAACATGTGATAGAATTATTTGAATGAAATTAGGAAAAAGTGATGATGAGGAATCCTGGTTCTAAAGAGTCATTTGAGATAATATAGTTGATATGTTTTTATTTGGAAATATTAGTATTTAAGGTTCTCACGTTATTGTAGAAGCAGTCCCTTTGACTTACCTTCAATCTGCTATATTTGAAAAAATATTTTGACTCCTTTTCATACACACATCCATAAGCCAGAAGATTGTGAGATTCATCAAAAAGGGAAAAAAATTCAAAACCTCAAAAACCCCACCCAATTTCCCACCTAGTAATGGAAAATAATCATCACATAAAGGAGATTTTGTTTTTCATCATTATATATATATATATATATATATATATATATATATATAATGATGAAAAACAAAATCTGTTACACTTCGAAAAGGTTTTCATTTGGAGGACTTTTTAAAAGTGAAACAGTCTACAATCTGTAATGAGACATTGAATTTATCGTTAGTCATTATATATATATATATATATATATATATATATATATATATATATATATATATATATTGGCCCTACTGTGTACTCGATGACAAGAAGGTCAACTGTTTTTATTCATCTATCTGCCTGGTTCAACTCAACTATCCTCGTGAGGTGGCTATGCTGACCCTTTGATATCAGATGACAGGATGGAATTATTGATGTGGAAGTCCTGAAACCATGGTCATATTCGACTACGAAGGGCGAACCTCCATCTATTTTACATGCACCCATTAAACACACACACACACTCACACGCGTATATACATACACGCATACGTCTGGGGATTATTAATAGGAGCTTCTGGTTCAAGTTGATACTAAAACTGCGATCTTAAATGCTGAATTTTCAAAGTAGGCCAACCCTCCCTTCATTTATGTTCTACTAGGTGGAATGCTGGAATTTCTGCTAGTGTTCACAACTACGATATTATCACTGCTACTGCATGTTAATCTCTTTAATCAAAGTATATAAGTTGGTAAGAGAATCCAGTCCTTCTAGAATGTATCTTAATTTCTATGATAATATTCAAAAGCAAATGAAATTTGTATATATGTTGTTATTATTGTTATTAATTACTTTTATCATCAATCAATATCCGTGTGTTCAGTTACTACTATAACTTTTTTTTAGGACTCAGATGTTCAGGGAAAAGTAATGAGGAAATTTCAGTAACAGTGAAAGTCGAGTCGATATTGTTCCCATCTAAGCACAAACACCTTCTTACCCTGTCGCCTTAGTCCATTGTATTGTAAAGTGTGGAGAGGGGGACACTCATCGTGTAGGTTGAGTCTCTTTGTATTCCATTCAAGCATAATCACTCAATCAAACATTCACCTTTATTCATCAGATTTCAAGGCTGGGTTCGGGAGCAGGGAAAAAACACTTGTGAGATATGAAGATGATGAATAATTATATATTATATATATTATATAATCATAATTATGAATATTTATCAAACAGTGCAACGGTTTTATATACTCGTATGAATGATGAAAGTATAATCGTGAACTACTGTCATTAACTTATTAACATTTGTTTGAAATATCTGGAATTTTCCCATCTTCGAAGTTGGCACAATGTTTTGGTCGATTCATTCTATGATCCTCTTTAGGTGTAAAATGTAAATTCGGCTAGAGAGTTTCTAGACCTTAAAGTGGCCTGAGGAGGAATCGGCAAATATGCTGTGCCTTGACAAAAAGCTTAAACTGCCAAAACAAAAGTTTGAATCCTAAGCTATGTATAACATTCTTCTGCCCAATTCAGTTTTACAATATAATGTCCATATGGAAAGAGAGTCTATTTACACCAGGAGAGGCCGCTGAAGGAATCAGCCTAAACGTTGTGTCTATATCGAAGATAGGAGACAGAGTTCAGATTGTCAGGAATAAAGTTGGTATCACAAGCTATGTTCTGTAGAGCACATTCTGCAGCCTTCGTTTGATAAAAAATGTAATGTCATCAAGGAAAAGGAGTCTTTTTACATCGGAAGAGGGCCGAAAAAGGAATGGATTGAAATGTTGTGCTAAAGTCGAAGAAGAGTTCAGATTGTCCGAACAAAAGTAGGTACCCTAAACTGTGTTTAGTAAGGAACATAATGGCTTGCAACTATGAAACTACTACTATAAAACTATTGATTCTTTGAAAACTTTTGGCAACCGTAGAGGAAGACAAGATTAAAAGGCTGGAGAATAATCATTTCCTTGTTAAAGTAATTCAATTTGTTTTATATATACCCAAATGGGAATCTTTCCTTTCACTCACAAAGCATTGTAACTATTTTAAAGAATTGATTACCGTATTTGACGGTGCATAAGAGCCCCCTACAGGTGCCTGCTCAGGGTGGGGAACAAACAGTCCATTACCACCCACATCTCCTTGGCCAGAATTTCTCAACGAAGGCAAGGCTTTTGCAAGATGAAACCTTATAATCGATAACTGATAATGGTGAAATATATTTTTCTATAACCCCAATATGTTGTCTCAATATAAAAAACTGCATTGTTTTTTTGTTTTTTTGTATTTTGGTGGGGGCTCACTTTGTCGTCTTTCTCCCTAGGTGGTCAAGTGCAACATTTAACTTCTGGTCGTACTTACTCCATAAATTGTGGTTTGATTGTCTATCAGGTATCAAGATTGCCACTAAAATATATATCAAATGTAAGCTTTCCCCTCCTCCAAGGAATATATACTTTTGAGACACCCATCCCTTGAAAAGTTCCAGCAAACGTCATGATCACCCCTTTTCTCCTGAAAAAAAGCACATAGGTAAACCCACCCCTCTTTGTCAAGCACATTTGCTAGAACTCAAAGTTGAGTTTAGGAAAACAGATAATGAAATAATGAATATAATTCCATCAGAGATTAAATATGGCTTGAATAAATTTTGATTATGACATCCCTGGCGTTTTCCTCT
>OY735220.1:52784535-52817035 GCA_963457665.1 Thysanoteuthis rhombus
TTATGAAATCCGACAATAGGAATATACTATGTGTACAAAAGTGCCTGATACATTTCGATGACACCCTTAAGAAGCTTCGAAACAGAATTCGGACCTAAGATCGAAAGTACAAAAAAAGAGAAAATATTGAAGCAATATCGAGCATTGAAAGTTAATGTAAGAAAATCAGAAGTCTTTTGTGAAAATAGCACAGTTATTAAGCATTGATACACTGACTCTGAAACTAAGGATTCAGTGAAATTACCTGAATATTCAGGGATTTTACATGATGCCTTGGAACTCAACGAAATCATTACTTTCACAATTTTACTGTAACATATATATTTGCAAAAAATTGAAATTAATTCAGGAAATAAGACAAGTGAGTTATCTACTACAACTTATTCTGGGCTACTGGGACTAACGGCAAGCATGAAACCAAATGAAACTCTTAAACTCATCCCCTACATAGATCTCTTCTGCACCATGCCTGCTATCAACTGGTTGTTTAGTATCAGTAATCCAAGGCCTGTAGTAAAAGCTGTTTGGGCGTTTAACGATCCATCGTCCTGCATAGTGGGCTGTAAGTTCGATTCTCACTGGGGACTGATCCTTTATTCTGATGTGTGGTTAATTCATTTACTCATTGTTGAAGGGAAACCTGCCTTTCTTTGATTGCAATAAAATGCAGAAAAAATCGAGATGAAGATAAATAATAGCAAAAAATCAATAATAATGGATTGAAAAAAAATAATTGTATTTGATTTTAAAACATTTCGTCTGTTAACCTGCTTAGGTGAACCTGTAAAATGTGTTCCAATTCGAGGAATAATTTCAGGAAAAAATTATTTCGGATTCAAAAACACTCACCAGCATTTTTCATTATGTAATTGTTTTAGATATTTTGTGAAAATTCTTTTATTGATCGATCCTCAGTATTGCATAATAAAATAACGATTTACTGAAGTGAATGATAGCAAGTTCCCGTATGCTCTTGTGTGTGTTTGTGAATGTGTATTTACGTGCACATGGGGGGGGGGGACTGACGGTGTTTGATTCCAGATGGATATTGAATAATTATTTTTAACAATACCTTCATCATCCCAGACTCTGGAAGTCTGACAGTTAATCATATTTGATTAATCTTCATGCAAATATTGGAATGTAAACAGGATTGGAACCATAACGTAATTGAATTTACAATTTAAACGTTTGTGAACAAAAGAATAAAAAACAACAAAAAAAAAAACAAAAAAACAAAAGCACAAAGCCCCCATCTCTGACGGGAAACATTACACATGTTTATTCTTCATCAATTTTTTTTTTAAATTGTATCAAAGAACAACGTCACTTGTAAAAATCTGGAAAGTAATTTTTTTTCTATAGTTTTGTGGAAGTAATTTTCAACATTCAGCACTTTCAATGGTACCCTTTTCTAAAGGTACTCTCTCTATTGTGCTGGCCGTTTCCTTGAGACCACCAATCCGACGGGAAACTGGGTTATATATTTACATCAAGGAAACGTGAAGTAAATTAATGCATAAATAATGGGAATTTACGAATTTAACTGTAGAGGCCCATGAATACTATTAGCTATATATCGTTCAAAACACTGAAAAAGTAAAGGAAATGAGACTAAACTAGTTTGTTCAAAATAAGTTGCATTAGCATGAATGATCACAGGTTATTTTTCGCCGAATATTTGAAGCATTTCGAAAATGCAGTAATCCAATGCCATTTGCAGAGGTTAAGATCAACAGAGGGACTTAAATGCGCTAAATCCACAAATGATATTTGCCGAAGTCCTGGAACACTTCCAGTCCCCCCGAACAATATATAATTCTGCTTATTAATAACACAAAGATTATCATGAAAAAACTAATAGATGGCTAATTACAGACATTTTTTATAGACGCATGTCACTAATATGAATGCATTTATAATTCCCTAAACCTTTAACGTTTTGTTTATACTGTACCGAGTTTTTTTTCTTCTCTGATGTAGTTTCTGGAGGTAAGCCGCAAAGCTCATTAAAATATTCCCATTGAATTATTCATGACTGAGCATCGAATAATCAAAACAACGAATTGAAAATCTACGGATGACAAAGGGTAACTGAGAAATGAATGCGCTTTTTTCTTTTTAGATATATAACCAAACATGTTGTACTCCATCTTGCTTCAAACAAATGAATCAGATCATAGCCACTTGTTTTCCATAATAAAAGCACATAATATGAATTACGCTCCTATTAGCATCTAGAGCAAAAGAAAAAAAAAGAGTAGAAATATTCAATAAAGTGAGTGACTCACCTGTCCATCAAAAGAATCAGTTTCTCTGAAAAGATAAAAACAAGTTCAGTCATTAAAAAATTGAAAATTTCTTGAATATTTTCTTTTAATAAAATAGTAATAGATATATTGACAAAATATGTGAGCGTAGGAATTTCTAGTGGAAGGATAATGGTTCTGAATTGTATTCAGTCTCGAGTTGGAAAAAAGGTGTTGGGAATATTGAGAGGGTCATTTTACATCGATTGAACATTATGCAGTGAAAATCAAAATCGAAATTAAATAAATATGTGTCATGTTACAAAATCATTGAACCAACATTGTATAGAAACATAAATAGATAAAAAAAAAAAAATATATATATATATATATATATGCAATGCTCTTCCATGGTAATAGAGCACTCTGGTGGATGAGGAATTTCTGTGTAGATAAATATAGCGCTTAAATTCAGCCTTCCGATAAGGTTTCAATCCTGCCTTGCGGTACTGGATGGTATAATGGAAAGCTTATAGCCACACTGAAGAGATGTAACAATCAAAACAGCTGTCTATGGATGACACAATAATATATATATATATATATATATATATATATATATATATATATATATATATATATATATATATATATAAGAGATCGATCCAGGTTTGGTCAGTGTGAAAGATCATTGCATTGACTGGAGTCAGGGAAAAGGGAAACATATGGCACAGGTCCATTTGTCTGATTGGAAGCGGTCATCGAAATTCGGATGATAAGTAGCATATTGTCTAAGTATATTAAAGGAATAGCCCATCGAGGTGTTACAACCTGCTAGAGAGTGGTTTTGTTTCGTTTCAACCATATTTATAAGGATACTTCCGTGGATGATTTTAAGGAAAAACAATAATTGATGTAAGTTGAATGGTATACCAAGTGAAAAACTCAACTTTCCATTCTGATAATACCCTATATAAAACAGCAAAACACGCGTATGACATGAGATAGATATCAAAATCATAACTAAGATGGAGTTGGCGTTTGATCAACACTACTGTTGTGCCATGTTTACAAAACTGTCTTGTTTTTTTAGATCTCGAAACGGTTACATGTTAAACAACTGATGATCCCAACAAGGGAGAATTTCTACACAGTACAATAATAACAAAGAACAAGAAAGACGGAAAAAAAACTCCGAAGAAAATTGCCCAAACAGAGATTTGGAAATAAGTGAGTCAAGTGACAAAAAATATTTTTCGATGTTCAGTGTTTGAAGCTGTGAAACTTTCTAGACTAATAATAGATACGTATTAGTAGTCACTTTGAAGTTCTAATTTGTCTGTATATTTATCTAATTGTATGTCTGCCTATCCGTCTGTCTATCCGCCTCTTTCTCACTCCATTTTTCTTTGTCTCTCTCAGTGTCTCTCCGTCTGTCTGTCTGTCTGTCTGTCTGTCTGTCTGTCTGTCTCTCTCTCTCTCTTTCTCTCTCTCTATCTATATATATATATATATATATATGAACATAAGGGAATATGACGGACTCAAGAATAAAAGTATATTGAAACTTAAATCATTAATCATAAATTCATAAAGGATTAAATTAACATGCTATACATGTTGCTTTCAAAGCAAGAATGAAAATCAAGAATTAGTATTCCTGGGAGGTCATGGTGATGAGTCCAGACTATATTGTGTCTATTTATACCAAGGTGCAAATCAGTAATTCAATATCCGATTTGTGATAGGTTTGTATCGTGAATACATTAATCCACAACACACACACACACACACACACACACACACACACACACACACACACACACACACACACATATATATATATATATATATATATATATATATATATATATATGGCACCATGCATAAAGAAATGCTTCTTTTCATTTCCAAGAAATTTGTTAGATAAATTGCTAGACAAGAAAACTCTGCTTTGGATCGAGAACATAGATATTGCTGTAGGTTGCTTAGAATTTAAGCAGCAGAATAATTATCTAAATAATATCAAATTCTCATTTTCTTTTCTTCTAACAAATTAACATATGATTGAATTTATCCAATATATATCCTCGTATTACTTATAGGAATGCTGAAATTATTCGGCTGGAAATCGAAAACTGGGAGCAAATCGAACTTGTATCTAAGAGTTTTATTTACCAACTCATCAAATAACTGTTATCAACGATGACGAATTGGTGTCTTACTGATAATTAATGAGTAAATATTGGTGATGAGAATAAACAGTCCGATTCCACTTGATGGACATTTTTTTTATATCCCTTTAGACAAGCATTTCGACATTTCTCTTCGAAACAAAACATACAAAAACCTAAGAAGAGAGTCGAAAAATCTGTAATAGCCTTTATAGAATAGGGTGTCAATTCTCTACAGGATACATCGAAACATTAATGCATTTCACTTTATAATAATCGTTCTGATTATCCTGCTGTTCATCTGACGTCGTCTAAGATGTGATGTAAGATTATTTTAGGGAAATTTCATTGTTATTCTGTTTTTATTTCCCTATAAATGATCGATGAATGAAGATAGCAATGTCTGTTGGCTGAAGTAAGACCAAAAATTAAAAGAAAAAATAAACATAATTTTTTTTTTCAACATAAATATCCTGACACTATAAATATGCAGCCTCATAAGAGAAACTTGATATGAGAAATACTCATCCAACAAATGTTTTTCGGTAAAAATATCCGTCGACAAAACATCTACCTGATAAAACATCTCCAAGTGAAACGCCCGGACACGGATTCTAGATAACAGTTTTCTTTTGTATTTGTGAATTTCACCTAACTCTTTGAAATATTAGAAATACTTTGGCTACATGGTACCATAAATTTATGGATTATGTCTTCACCTATTTTTGTGGGCTATTCATGTTTAGGTGATATTTTATTTAGGAATTTTCAGATATTTCTCATCTATGAAAATAGAAGACTGCATGCTCATCATTTTAGTTCCTCGAATTATGATTCTTCCTTTTTCTTGCAAGCGTGATTTTACTACTACAAGATAGCCTTTGAAGATTTCCCCTGTCATAGGTGGGCAAGTTATTGGCCTATAACTACTTACATCCGTTTGTCCTCTGTTGACAAGCATTTGGACAACGGTGGTCTTCTGTTTGTCATCCACTTGTGAATTCTTGCTTGAATCAGACATTTGCGTAATTATTAGGCAATTATTTCGCCTCGGATCCGTGCTTAAATTGCACAGATAGTCATATTGTTGAATGTCTGCAGTACTCGACATACATCTAATGTCTCCACCAACAACAGAATATTCACGCCCTGTGGTTGAACCATCCAGATCATCTATACTGTCAGAACTACCCCACAAATGGGCGGTGGACAACAATAGCTAGCTCAGGCACCTGTTAAACCTAATCGAATATCATAATGAAGAAAAAAAAGCTGAAAACCTACTCGAATCTCCGTATGTAGAGCCAAACCATTGAAGTGTAAATGGAAGCCGAAATCTTGGAGCAGAGCCAATCTTTTTCTAGTTCTTTTCATTTGGAAAATATATGTATAGACATCAGAAAATTCAAATTCCGTAAATTGTGAAAGTTTATATGTATCTTAAAATGAACCTTTCATTGAATATCACAGATTTTTTGCACTATATATACACACTCACTCACGCACACACACACACACACACACACACACACACACACACACACATATATGTATATATATATATATATATATACATACAGAGGAAGAGAGAGAGAGAGAGAGAGAGAGAGAGAGAGAGAGATGCATTGATGGATAGATATAGATATATATTAAAAATGTATACAGCTTTACAGATTTTTCCAGGGTTATTCTTATTGCATATACAGTGGGTGGAAAATGTATCCGATATATTGAAAATTGTTTTTTTTTCCTTTTAAATTGTATGAGAATATTAGAATAAACTTATATATATATATATATATATATACATATATATATATATATATATATATATATATATATATATATATATATATATATATATATATATATATATATATATTCCCTGTATGTCTCCCTTGGAACGTAATTCGTTTCTCAATTCGGTTAACCACTCCACATTCCAGTTATTTACTTTACTGCATCCGTATAACAGAACAATTTTTCTCAGTCGATTCTAATTGTTCAGCTTTCCAATGGTTTCTCCACCGTCATCATCATCGTTTGAACATCCATTTTAAGACTTTTCTCATCTTTCTTCTTACTCCTTGACGTTAGACATCGAAAAGTCATGGCTTTCTGAACTTGTCTATTTTGTTATGCACCATTACGTTTTTAGCCGGCCACAATTTCGCACATGATACCTGGGGGTTCAACTTTGTGAGTCGGGATGTCCAGCAGTTTTCTGACTTTCTTTAAACATGACTAGCCCATTGACATTGGATTGTCTGATGGATTCCACCACTGAACCCAATTTGCATTTTTCTTGTATTCAGTGCCGTCTCGTGATCTCTACGTGTGATGTTGAGCATGATTCACTCTTGAGAAATCTCACCTTCTTTGCTTTGTGGATTGTTTTGCAAGGATCAAACTTTCCAATTAACAACTCATGTCCCAGATATATTTAGACGTTCATTTCAACTTTTGATCGGATGATGAGACCTCCTGGCATTATTGATAAAGGCAATACGACGTTTAGACTAACCAATTTTTCCATCATCGTCAGGGCTATAAGAAAAGACTGGATTGGTGCTGCATGAAAATCCACTGATACGTTATGTTTACAACATTAATACTGGTTAGAACAGAAGTAGGACTATTAATGACTGTTATCATTGCAAGTCTGGTTAGTCCCTCAAGAAAAATCGTCACCTGTCTAACGTCTTCCACCTGGATTCAACGTTATGGATATCAGTTGAAAAAGTTATTTCTAGGCATAATATGGAGTAAGTATCTGGATGAAACGTCTTTAGCTATGCATGGTACTTAAATACATAGCCAGCTAGCAAGCCATACAGACAGACCAACTGGAAATCTGAAGAAATGTATGCTGCCAATTTGGACGATAATTTCGTTTGACGCCTTTTAGGTATGAATGAAACGGTAATTTGGTAATGATGACACGATGTCAACATTCATCGGGTATATGTCCTTGCAAATCATAGTGTTATGTATCAACAGAACTATTTACTGTGTTGGATATTGAGTTCTATGATCTTCAGCATATAAAATCTGTGTACGTTCGTGTCTTATTTGTATTTCTACAAGCTTGATATATATATATATATATATATATATATATATATATATATATATATATATATATATATATATATTACTTGATGAGTGGTGGTGTTTGAATAACACTGCTGAGGTGCCATGTATAACTGTTTTGACTTTGCATCCCCTAAATTGTTCCACTGTGAACAGCTGATCATCCCGACTACAGAAAATTTACAAATAGTACCAATATATATATATATATATATATATATATATACATATATATATATATATATGTATATATATATGTGTGTGTGTGTGTGTGTGTACGAATGACAGGATATCTTCCTAAGGATTTGCCAGAATTCTTTATCATGAGTGTTGCGGAGTAAATACTTTTTGAATTTGTTTAGTCTATTCATCTTGTAATCCGCTGGCATCGGTTGCACATGTGATCTCTGGGGATGTGTGTGCATGTGTGTGTGTGTGTTTGTGTTCTTACATACTTATGGATTCATTTGATTACCCACTTATTTTATAGATGATCGATGCCAAGTGATATGCATTCTAAATAGATGACTGCATCCCTTTTCCACCAGTCTTTCTTTTCCATCGTTTAAAAACATTGAATACTATCCCTTTTTTTTATAAACACATTTCCCCACTGGTCGAATCGTGTTGGGCACTCTTATTCTCTTAAGATCACTGAGAGTTTAGCAACGTCACCTCAATGAGTGAACGTCTGGGAATACCAGGATCTCTAAGCAACCTGGCGTCAATCTGTGGCCAGGTTGTACCAAATACTATGAAAAAAAATCCTTGATAAATATGATAAATAATAGAATTGTAGGTAAGTGGTTGGCAAACAAGAGATAGGAGAAGAATTCTGGAATGAAAAAAAAAAGGCTTTTGGTCAACTCCTCTTAAGCTGCCAACCTGCCTGTTCCTTCCGATTAGCGGTTACTTCTATCCGGTAACATCCTGCATCTTTCATCAACACTGGGACTTTTTCCTGAAATGAGACGGTACATATTCTTCTCAATAATTCATCCCACCTGACTCAATACACGAGCGTTGTACTATGTCTGAAATTTGATTATCTTAAAAAGGCCACGGGCTCCCCGCATACAATTCGTTGATTATTCTTTATTCCCCAAAGATCTTAGCCGACTGATCATTCTCTACTGAGTTATTTCCCCTTCCCAAAAGTTTTCCTATTAACTGTGATTCATTCAAGACGCAGTCAAGTCTCATATCAGAGGTAACTGCACGCAACAGTCGCGCCGGAGACACAGTTGGTTCTTTGTACATTGGAAAATAAGGGTGAATGAGAAAATGCAGAAGTGTCCAAAGAAAGTTAATGTCATCTAGGTTACATTCATCAAAGTTGAGAAGCAGCTCTACAAAGAAGGTGATATTTCTGGCAGTGCAGTCGCCTGGGTCACCAGTGTCAATCGACAAACATCACGAAATGGCAAAAATCAATTCCCTGAAGTATAATTAGTCATTCAAATAGCACTGACAAAGATTTCACTGCGATCTAAACACACGTATCACATACAAGACTATATATATATATATATATATATATATATATATATATATATATATATATATATATAAACACACACACACAAATCAGGAATACAATCTAATGTAATATAATGCAATATCTCATGTGTGATGGGTTTATTTGATAATGTGCTCGGTATATTCAACATCAAACAATAAGTTGATATTTCGTAGAGCTTGCTATAAGAGCAAATAATGGATCTGCATCACAAACACGTCCATTTCATGACCCCCCCACATATATATATATATATATATATATATATATATATATATATATATATATATGTGTGTGTGTGTGTGTGTGTGTGTGTGTGTGTGTGTGTGTGTGATGCACTTCAATAGGAATAGAGCACTCTGGTGGACGGGGCATTTAACTTATGATAAATATATCACTTAATTTCAGCCTTTGTCGAGTTCCGTAACTCAGAGGTAGAATATCAGCCTCTGGGTCTGAAGCGAACGCTTCGATCCTGCCTCGTGGTACTAGGTGGGGTGTATATTTGCTGTCTCACTGCAGCAAAATTTGACACACGGGAAGAATAGGAAACCATCCGTCCAAAAATGGCTCCAGCCGACGCGGCTACGGTTTGCTTTGATTTGCAAGCAAACCTCCGCCACGGAAGCGTCCACCAAGGGACGTGCTCCTTTAAGTGCAATGGAGCAGTGCTGCTCTGGGGAATCTATTTATCTACCGTCCCACCACAGCGGAATTTGACACAAGGTCGGACTTAACGTCGGAAGAATTGGTAACCCCTTCCAAAAATGGCTCAAGCCGACGCGACTTCAATTGCCAAACGACCGTAGAAGCTAAAACAACCTCTGTCACGAAAGCGTACACTCCTTTAAGTGCAATGGTGAAGTGCAGCCCCAGGGCAGCGAATTCCCTGCAGATTGGCCGAGTGATAATAGGAGAGCCCAAGGACGAGTCCAAAAGCTCCCCGATGCGCTTGGCAGTGGCAACCTCAGTGAAACCTCATTGGCTGACACACTGCACCGTCGCACTCGGTCTCTGACACCACCCACACGCCAATCTCCGGCCCATTCGACGGGCAAGTGTCAGTAACTGCACCTCGAGCTCTGCCGTTTAACAGATACTAGCCTTTGATCCCGAAGAAAAGGCTACAAATCGTGGTGCCGGCTAGGGTTTTGAGAAGTTTATAGCCACGCTGAAGAGTTGCAATACAACGAAACAACTGTCTGTGGATGACACAATTTTATATATATATATACATATATATATATATATATATATATATATATATATATATATATATATATATATATACCATACACAAATTTTAACATCCGATGTGTGATGGTTTTATTTTATCACGCGTTGAACACATTCAACATCTAGTTAAAGTAAAGAAATATAAATAATGAGATGAGGCAATAAATAAGAAAATAGACACGCCTCAAAATTATCTCCCGCGTAGGGGATCCGAATAAATCGAATCATTTGCTTGTAGAAGCCCCAAAAGTCAGAAAAATAAACGTGTCTGTGTAATGAATCCATCATTCAACCATATTCAAATCTTTACTATAACCTTATGTTGAATGTATAGAACACTTTATGAGATAAAATCACTGCACATTGGATATTAAATTACTGAATATTAGTGTTTTGGTATAATGCTCCTAGCTATATATATATATATATATATATATACTAGTAGAGCATTCTTATGGATATTATTTCTTCAAGCATCACACTTGGAGAAACACTGAACACTCCTTCGAGGACATCCCAATCCTTAACGAACACTACAAATTAATACGATTATTGGGGAAAAAACGGACAATCTAATAGGACGCAGATTGTAAAAATCTTGTGTCCATACCAACTAAGGAAACGAAGAGACTAAAGAAACATTTCCCTTTGGCTCCTAATCGAAACAGAGTCCACCTCATAGTAAGTTACTTGAAAACTTCAAATAGGATCTACTCAACACCAAAACACTATTAGATTGACCCCCCCCCCCAAATAAAAATAACCCAGAAAACACATGGGTACATACCAGAGAAAATTTAAAAAGGATAGTGAACAAATTAGCTATTTGGACAGTTCTTGGAAAGTCATGAAAGGGCAAACAATAAAGTAATAAGGAATAAATCAAGCAGATAAAACATGAATGAACCATAGCAACAGGTGCTCTTGGAAAAACAAATGCCTTAAATCGAATATTGTATATCAAACTGATTTATCAAGCCTAGAGAAACGTACAGAAACAATATATTACACACACACACACACACACACACACACACACACACACACACACATATATATATATATATATATATATATATATATATATATATATATATATATAAAACTCTATAGATTAAGATTGGCCAACCATACATCTTTTTTCAAACGAAAACTATAAAGACAATATATCACTATGCACACATTACTGACACCTCAAAGGCAGCAATCACACCCACAGTAAAATTGAAAATATCAAAACAAACACACATAGGCCAGGATATTGAAACGTCATGCTATGTATGCCTAAATTGAAAATTGTCACCTTCGCTAAAAAAAAACAGACTTATTAATAAGAAAAATGAAGTAGCTGTCAAGTGTCGGCAGCGATCAAAATTTCTATTAAAAAACACAATTTAACATTTCAGAAAAACAGGTATACGAAAATCAATCACGATAGCTATCTATTTGTTGTTGTTGTTGCTGTTTGTCTTCTTCTTTTTGTTCTTCTCATTATTATTATTATCATCATTATTATTACTATTATTATCATCATCAGTTGTAGTAGTAATAGAAGTAGTAGTATTATCATTACTATTATTATTCCCCTGACCATTATAAACGCGATTTAATCATCTAATAATCTTCTAATAATTATCTTAGATATATAGAAGCCAATTCACCAAGAATAGTATGAGAGTCAATCGTAAAGAACAAGGAAATGAAAGTGAACCCTGAAAGATGAATAGAATAAAAAAACAGATTCTAAAAAAGAAGAAAAAGAACGCAGAAATTACCAGCAGAGTAATGCACAAGTACACAAGAATATTTAAACACCTCCCAATAACATCCTTAATAAATATCTGAATAGATCTAAGAAGCCTGGAAGGTCAGAAATACAAACGTACTTGCATTGTGAATCCATTATTTCAATATATATATATATATATATATATATATATATATATATATATATATATATATATATATATATATATATATATACATATATATATATATATGAGCTTTTGGGAATTGGACAAATTCTAGAGTAAAAGATTATGGTTAATTGATTATTTGAAGAATTGATCAATTAGTATGCTATTCAAGTTTCAGAAAGGGTCCCTATCTCCAGAAACATTTTGCTGGTTAAATGGATAGGTTTTCAATGGGAAAAAAATCATATGTTCTACTGTGAAAGCAAAAATTGAAATAAAAAGTGAGAATCCATAGGAGGCCATAGTTGAGAGAGTGGTATGCTCTTTGTAATATATATATATATTGAGAGTAAAGAAAGTTCATCTGAGTCGGAAAGTTTTTTTAAGCATTCTTATGCATCTTCATAACTGACCGAATTTAGAACAATGTTTTAAAAATGCAAACATCAACGAAAAACTAAATAAAAAAGACCTTAAAAAATTGAACATTGAGAAGTCAGTGCAAAAGAACAGAAATATTTTGAAAAGATTCTTTCAATTTTGAATATGTATAAGGAGGTTGATGAGATGTTCGGGTAGTAGCCAAAAGTAGAAGAAAAGATAAAAACAAAATATTTCGTAAACCGGAATGAAGTATAAATAAAAATCAACAGTCTTTGTGAGACACTCAATAGAAACCGTCATGAAACCAATGTCTTGAAAAAATATTTCCCTCTGCCCTTTTATTGGGCGGTAATCATTAAATAGGCATGAATTTGGAAGAACAACAAAAAAAACCCAATTAGACACCAACAATTAAGCCTAAACTTACATTACCCTTTCTCCCACGAAGTAAACCTATTCAAAGGAAGAATTTCCATACATATATAACGAGCCAGATAGACAGATCACCTTAAACTTATTGACACATGATAACAGTTTTGAATGGCGGTTTCTAATTACCATTAATTTAAATACGAAAATATTTTCACCCTTTTCGAATCTGCAAAATAATGATGCAGCTTTTATTAGGCTAAGTCATCGGAGGTTTGGTGCTACAAGTGATGGGTGTTTGAGAACGAAAAAGAGGGTGTGAGCTGCCTCTATATCATTTCGCTGCAAAACAAATGCTGAATGCTATTTTCCGTTTTTTTGTTTTTTTGTTTTTTTTGCCTTCTTTTTGTAAAAGCGAAAAGTGATTTGAAGCGGACATTCCTGGAGTGGGGTATATCTGTGTTCTGCCAATATCGTTGCTGAGGTGTATGTATTGCCCTCCTGTCCATCCATCCGTCCGTCTGTCTGTTCGTCTGTCTATCTGTTCGTCTGTCTGTCTGTCCGTCTGCCTACGAGATATTTCCTGTCGTCAATATGGATTTCAATGAAATTTTGTTAGAGAACAGACCACAAGCTAAGTAGAAAGGGACGTAACCTTGGCATGGATCCAAGAATTCGTCTTCGATTGAGCGATATTCTATTATCCTGCTCGGAAAGAGCCTAGAAATGAACGGTAAATAATGATGATAAATTAAGATTTCAAGGGAACTAACTCGAGTTTTTTCTATCATATATTTCAAGAATTGCTTTCAGTGCTGGTTTTTAAAATTCTATTTTCACTCAGTTCTTAGCTATCAGTTGGCGTTTGGAGGATGTGTGCGATCTCTGCGTGCTTCCTTTTTCTCAGAGTGGAAGCAGTGGTCAAGAACCTCTTCTAACGTAATAGCAGCAAATTGATCAGCATTTCCCAAGTTATTGGTTCAGACAATGTTCGGGTCAGTTGATTGCTCCTATGTACTCAATTAGATGCTGGGCACACAAGGTAATTCAGTTTTCTATCCTCTTCCAACGTACCAGGAATCGAACCCAGGTGACTATTGTGTGTGTGGCAGACGTGCTAACCTATCCGAGGAAGATTGTGTATATATGTGCTGGTGGATCGAGGAAAACCAATTGAGCTTCTCTCGCTATAAAAGGCTATAAGTATGTAGGTGCAAAGATGCATAACATAACATAATTAAAGCCTATGTTCTTTTTTTTCTGTGATTTTACTTGTATTTACTGCATCGTTTCTTTTAACGTTTTTCTTTTTAGTACTTGTCTGATTTTTTTTCTATAGTACTCAAGCAAATGGTCGAAATTTCGCAGTCGTTAATAAACTAGTGTAAAAAAAAAAATGAGGAAGAAATCGCCAAGTAAATTTGATTAACTTAACCGTTTGGTTGCTGTACAATTGTGTTTGGTCTTATTTTATTTTTCTCTTTTTTTCTCCGCAATCCATGCTTTTTTCATTGCAAAGTTTCACACTAACGAGTTGCTGAATGCAGTTACTGTGATTACACGGGAACAATCAACTGACCTGACGAATAAGTTGGGCAACTTTGATCAATTTGCTAACTGCTATTATGCGAGAGAAAAAAAAAATCTTGACCACTGCTTACATTCTGGAAGAAAGAAGCATTCAGAGAGCGCAGACAACTAACAATTCCGTTCACTAAGATGATGACAAACGTATTGCAATCCACTTTCCTTTGGATTTCACCAGCGAGGTCTAAATTAGAGCGTGTCGGGGATGGTAGGAATATATCGACTCTCCATTCCGGGATTTCTATCGGCTTCATCCAGCATAGCACCCTGAAGGAGTAACTTCAGAGACTTTCCACTGTCTATCGTTACGCTTAAAATGCAGATGCGTACGTATCTCTCTATTTTGAAAAGAATCATTCAAAACTCTCGCATTTAACTTATGAATTAATTCTGAAATAATTGGATCTGAAGACAAATAAAAAGACATTCAGATAACTAACGAGAAACATCGGGTCGCCTGTTAATTGAAGCATCTTGTTACATGAACAACATCCAAAGATCTCAAAACTCGTCCATTTGATATGTTATTATTCGTTTGGTTGTAAGGCCATCCAGGCCGTTTAATTGGACCAGCACAAACAATCAAAACTTACAATGGTTGAATCAGTGAACGTTTACTCATTTTCTGTCAAGGAGTATCTGCTTTGATTTGGGTAATATATATATATATATATATATATATATAATTAATGCTCCTCTGTTCAGGGTTGAGCACTTTTCAAGTGAGGTGACTCATCCATTTTAAGCTTATGCAATGCTCTTCCATAGGAATAAAGCACTCTGGTGGATAGGGAATTTATGCGTTATTAAATATATCGCTTAAATTCAGCCTCACTGCTCAGAGGTAGGATATTGGCCACCGAGGGATTCAATCCTACCTAATGCTACTGGATGGGATAATGGATGGTCTTAGCTACACTGAAGAGTTGTGATACAATGAAACAGCTGTCTGTGGATGACACAATATATATATATGTGTGTGTGTGTGTGTGTGTGTATGTGTTGTCATTTAGAGTATTCCTAAATATTTACCTGTAAAGATACGAAGCCGATTCTCCAGGAATGATTTCCCAGGTTTTGTAAGAATTAATCTCAGTAACAAAGCATAACACTGTTATGGAACAAGTAAACGATAAAATACGGATCAACACAACCCATGACTTATTGTGATTTGATTTAAAAAATACTGGAAATTGAAAAGCCCAACAGAAAATGAAGCCATTTCTGGATAGAAAATGTGTTCAAAATTCTGACAAAAAATTGCGATAATTGATAAATGCCTAAGATCAGAATGGAGAATTTGAAGACACAACTACAAAAGAATTGCCAAAAAACATAGAATATAATCCAGTAAAGCAGAAAAATGGCACGGATGACACACCTATCAGTGATCGAATGATGAACATGGAGTACAGATAAGATTTTTGTGATCAAGATATGTATCATTTTAACTAAAGAGATAATTTCCCCCTACACCAATCCAAGTCTGGGGTTGATTTGTTTTTCTCCCATATCGAGAACAATCTTCATCAGATTTAGACACTTCATTGTTTCTCTGTCTCGTTGCTTTAATCCAAACCAACCTGTACGACAATCATTCCTCTACTATGATTTGTGTAACGTCGAAATGATCGAAAGGCTGCTTTCTTACCGACTGAGGTAAAATGACAAGTCTTACATATACACAAAGACGTATATTAGAATTAATAAGTGCTAGTTTCATTCTAATAAATGGATACATTTACAAAATCAACATTTCCCTACAGTGATTTGAAATCATGACCAAGCGATGGGTAGCTGATTCTCTTACTGACTGAGTCAAACTCACATATATCTGAATTTATATATTTTATATGCATCACAGTTACAATTCTCCTCTTCAGTTAAAATACACATAGAGGTGGGGTTTCACCCTGCAGCGACCAAATTAGCATATCTCGGTTTTTAGGATCATTATTTCAAGCAACTTACTTAGGGAAAATAGATTGAGATACACATTGTATAAGACATGATGATGAGTAATATCCTCTACCCTATAATATTATTCCAAAACTACATGTCTAATTGCGACTCCTTTATCAGTAGGTCTTGTAAATGGGATTTGCAAACTTTGCCAAACAAGTCGACCTGATTTGACAGAGTGAATTCGTCATCATTTTTTGCGTACATGCCGTCATGGATTTTTGTCGTCACCATCGTCATTTTTGCGATATATACGAAAATGAAGTCAAAATTCGAATACCTGGGATTTGAAAAGAAAAAAAATACCACACCACGAAATTAGTGAAATCGGGAGAATAATAATAATAATAATAATAATAATAATAATAATAATAATAATAATAATAATAATAATAATGATAATAATGATGATGATGATGATGATGATAAGAAGAAGAAGAAGAAGAAGAAGAAGAAGAAGAAGAAGAAGGAGAGGGATGAATAATTGTTGCGACATAAATAAGATCGGGCGCAAGGTTTTAAAAGAGAGACAACCAAAAAATAGAGACAAAAGGAGAGAATGCCGTGTTCGGACTGATGAATGAATGAGTTAATTATCTCGAATTTTGCCAGGAGACGATTACTCAAAAGTCTGAATTTTAAAAAAATTATAAGTGCAGGAAACCAATGTTTACAGTTTTGGTGATTATTTTGCTTGATATTTTCAAAACCCAACGACAATTATGGCTACATGAATAGAAACGGTCTCAAGGTTTTAAAAGATTGTTAACAGCAATAAACTGGAGTAAAACTTGACATCACACTCAATAACTGAACGAACGTAGCATCATATAAAAACATCCCGTCGAAGAATAAATATGATCTGATTGGATTGTATTTATGACGTCATAGACGTTTTCCGCTGGCAAACATATGAGAAAACGATCTAGAAACATCTAGACTCTGAAGTATTTAAAATTTACTGATAAATCCGTCAGAATGTGGCCCCAAGATGATCAAAAGTCTTTTTTTTTTAATCAGAAATAGAATATAAACTTCACAAGGGATCCAGAAGACTATTGATGCCAATTTCCAAGTCTGTCGACAAAACAGTTTGGCCAGGAGCCATGTAACACACAAACTCATAAACAGACACAAAAACACATACAAATATAGGAAAAGATAGAACCGTTCAGCATCCTTGATGGCTACCGTGGTTCAACAAAGGGAAGAGGAGACAAAAGAGGAGGCAAGAAATTACGCTTGGTTTCATGTATCTTTATGGCAAAACTTTCAGTAATACGATTCTTTTGGTCAGTCTAATTCTGGAGCGGTCGCGGTTCAGCTTGCGTTAAATACAACTCAGCTCAGATTAAATTAGGGATAAATCATGGCCGATGGAAATCAGAAAAATACGGCAGCGAAACATTCCCGAAATCTTCTGATTGCTAAAGAGGTGAAGCAGGAAGTAATTATCCAGCAATAGCACGTGTTACAAATAGAGGCTGGAATCTATTAAAAGAAATGGGATCCTCTAGTCTCGATTTAGACTTTGCACAGAACGCCATTATACTGCAGCCGTTAAACGTCTGTTGCTGGAATTGACCTTCCCAAGTTTCGCAGGACCTCTCAATCGTGGACCTAAAAGGGTTAATACCTTTTGAACTGTACTAAATCCACGCGCTAATTTCACTTATAATCTATAGAGATCCACGTTCGTGATGTCAAACAGTTTGTTTGACATTCTTGCTACATGCCCTGCCAACTATCATTTGAGTTTTTGCTTGAAAGTTCCGACTTCTGTTTTGCTCTAATATTCAATACTGTCTTGTGATCTGTCCATGGGCTCGATTCTCTTCTGTGCCTATCATAGGGTTCTCAGCTTTAAGATCAATCTTTTGGTAAGGTTCCATGTTTCAGTTCCAATTCCTCCAATTTATCGCATATCTGATGAATGCTCAATAATTGTGCCTTTATCAACTTATAGAAAAGAAGGGGATATTAACCCTGCCAATCTAAACATGGGTAATATGTCCAATCGGCATGTGTTTGAGGGGCAGTAAACCCCTAAGACCATCTCCAGCATCGGATTAAGGGATGTGTCAGAGATAAGCGCTTTGGTATGTATATATTAATCTAATCTGATACATCAGATGAAAGTGACACGAACAACGTGTGATATCTGTTGTTGTACTTATTGATATCTCATTGTCAAAAATATTTTTTGGGTAACTCACAAAAATGTAAATGGCATATACTATAAAATTGCATCCACATACAATATATTATGATAATACCCTATATATGCTATGTATACTGAATTTATTGCATATTTAGGATATTATATATATATATATATATATATATATATATATATATATATATATATATATATATATATATATATATATATATATATATATATATATATATCAGTAATGCACTATATATATATATATATATATATATATATATATATATATATATATATATATATATTAGTAATGCTCTAAATACACACACACACACACACACATATATATACGTAAGTGGAGCTTTATTTTTTGATTTTCTCATCAGAACTAAACAATTATTACTAGATCTCAGATTGAATCGAGTATTCTAGTAGGTCAATGTTTCACTTCATTTTTTAGAGAATGATTTTTAACTACAATAAACCATTATTCTAATCTAAGAAATGCGAGAAACACACAGGAAGAAAATAGGAATTGCACATGTCCATATTTCAATAAACATGACAACACTCGATGACACAACAATGGCAACTAAAAATGAACATGAACATAAAACAGGTAAAAATTTGAAAAGACGGCGCAGATGGTCTCAGATCCAGACGATATGACCCAGTTTATTGTCTACATTCAATATTCGATGGAAATAAGAAAGAAAAAAGATTAAAAAGACAGGAAAAAATGAATATTCTCTTAAATTATGGACAGTTCAATAGGTACAGAAATAATTTCCACCCGATGAATGTGGACTTTTTTTAGCTCTTCGCAAGAATGTAAGTCGTGAAATGAATTAATGTAACTAATAATCTTGTATTATATATATATATATATATATATATATATATATATATATATATTTTATTTTTTATTTTTTATTTTTTTCTTCCCGTTTTTATATTCATTCGTTTGTCAAGTTCAGCTTTTTTGGTTTAACTCTTATCTCAACATAATTGACTATATTAAAGAACATTGCATTTCGGTGTGCAGAGTTTTTTTTTTCTTACTCTCAATATCTCAGAATCTGATTGATGCCAAAGCTGGAGAAAACTGGAACATTCTGGTAAATCCATAATGGCGCCAGTAGGGCTCGCGTCCAAATAGGAGGTGAAATCCAAGTTGTCCCAATACACTCATTATATACCATTGGGAACGGCATTTCAGGCAAGAGCAAATTGGTATTAGAAAAAAAGGTTGAAATAATTATCAGTTTAAGTTTTACTGGACACTGATATAATACATATCTTAGTAAAAATTGAGCAATTATTGCTTGATATTTCAGTGGGCTATGCTACTCATCTAAGATCATATAATGTTAGAGGACAGTGTCATAAATACTTGTGAACCCATCAAAGAAATGGAAGCTTTATCAAATTTGCAAAGTTCTGTCATCTATCCTTAGCAACTGATTCACATCTCTTAAATTCATCTCCCATTCGTCCTGGAACTTATCAGATATTAGAGAATAATAATTACTTAATCATCTGAAGAAGGAGCTCACTCGCCGTATCTCAGCAAGCTAAGGTTTCATTTTGCATCCTCTCGTGAATTCATGGGAGATATAATCTGAGAATTGCTTGTTTAGTTATTGAGCTGCTCAGATCTGTTCCTCATAAGAATTCTTCTGATAGCTGTTGATTGAACTATTTTCAGATGGCTAGATTGAAAAGTTATTAGAGTTGCAGTGAATTTGACGTGTTAATTTGCCCCAAGAGCTCCTTATCATAACAGAATAACTAAGGTGTGCGATGCGAAGAACCTGTTCCTATTGGTTCTGTCTAGTTGTGTCTTTTTCATCCCATTCTACTTGAGCCTCAACGCAATTTTTGACATGATTACGATATTAAATCGTTACGGAATATTTTAATGTTTTATTTATGGAGGACAATATTCAAGAATCAAAATTCAAGATTCATTTGAAAATGAATTCGGATGACAATTTACTTTGTGTATGTGCTACTTGATCACGTTTAAATCATTAAAAACTAATGCCACATTACCACTGTCTGATAAAAAGCATTAAACACTTATTAGACATAAAAGGGTTCAACATTGACATTCTTGTATTCAAGTAGCCGGGAAATTGAACGGGGTTATGTGTTACTATTTCCTACCCGAATAGAGACCTATATCACTCTCCATCCCCATTTATGATTGTTCCACTCGACAAATATTGACTTATTTGAAGGTGGTACTGTATCATACTGGGGAAAATACCAACTCCAGCTTTCTTGCTGTTTATTTTATACCTGGTTGTGACACAGTTGCACTAGTTCATGGCATAGGGAAGACAAGTTTAGTGGGAGAACTCCAAGAAAAAAAATTCCATTGAATTCTTCTTTGGGGTGTTGATGCTTGTATTCATGCTGTCATCAAGGAGGCTGCTTCTTACATCAGTAACACTTACGCGTTCGAAACTAAAAACATGACCGAATAAAAAATGCATTCATGTTTAAAAAAAACAGAATGAAACAATGTACAATATAAGAGCTTTGCCCCAACAAATGAAGCTTTTGTAGAAAACGTAAAAACGGGTATTTTACAGTTTGCTGTCTGGTAGTGTAAAATGGAATCAGATTCTTCGAATCTAGTTCCCACATCGTATGGATGAGCACCTAACGAAGAGAAAGAAAAAGTCTTCGTTCCATTTGCAATACCTGTTGGCATTTTGTCGGCAACAAATGAGATCATCAATCAGTTAAAACGTTGCTGCTCTGCAAGTGCACCATGCGGAACTAAAAGATGTTCTTGTGTATCAGCAAAGATCGCTTGCAGTTTACTGTGTGCTCGTCGCAGAGATCTTCAACTATGCTGCAGTGACGAAACCATGTTTGTTTTTGTTTGTTTTTTTCCACACAATTACTGGATGGGGATAACGGAGACTGAAATTCCAACGCTCTTTACAATTGTGTAAATTCAAATTATGACAGTCTGCAATCAAACACTGTGATCAACTCAGCAAGAATTAATGGGAGGGAAACTTATCGATTTCTTTTTTGTTTCATCTCAGACATAACAGAAGGCAAATTATTGGTTCCACTACGAAATATAAAACACAGGAAAGCTCCAGGGAAGGATAGCGGAAGGATATATCTCTTGCAGGAGATAAATTTCACAGAGGACTGTCAGAACTATTCACTTAGTGCATACAGAAAAAAATAGTACCACTGTTTTGGAATAGTTATTCTACTCAACAAGAAACAAGATAATTGTGACCTCGGCAGCTACAGCTCAATTACTCTGCTACCAAACATAATCAAACTATTCACAAAAATACTCACGCACTAACATGCACTTCAGATGAAAACCAAAAACTTGTACAGACAGACTTCAGGAGTGAATATCAAACAAAATACCATCAACATAACATGAACTAACTAATCAAAAAGTCATTAAGGTTAAACAAACCACATTGTTTGGCATTTGTGAATTATGGAAAAAGCATTTAACTCGGTAGAACTTACGGCAGTTTTCAACTCAATGAGATAATTTAGTATTAACGAGAATAGAACAGTCATTCACAACATGACACTGCAACAATTAGACTACCTGAAAATATAAACAAGATGAGGATACGGAAAGGAGGGAGACAATTGGATACAATATCACCAAAACAATTTGCAGCAAGCTATCAAAACGTCTGCCGAGAAACTAGATCGGTCAGAATGTGTTCAAACATAGAGAGAGAATACCTCAACCATTCGAGAATCACCAACGGTGTTTCCATGACATCAGACGCATCAGAAGAATTATAAAACAAGTTGACTGAAAACAAGGCGAGGTTTTAAAAAAAAAGTAAGCTTAAAGATAAATGGAATAAAAATAAATTTTATGTTCAGTGATAAAGTCCCCCCCAAACAACATAAGAATAGAGGGTGGGGGTTCTGAAAAAGTTTGGCTAATATATTTACCTGGGACAAGTGGTAAAATTACGGAAGGACCATGGAAGCAAAATAAAACGACGCATAACTATTGCCAGGAAACCACTTGGTACGAAAAGAGTCATATTGAAATCCATCGTGCTATCATGCTTAGGGCGTAATATATGAAATTAACGCTTTTTAATACCAGCTATGACCGACGGATGTGAAACCCTGGAAATGAGTGAAACGAAATGCAAACCAAAAAAAGGATCGCAGAGAGAGAGAGAGAGAGAGAAGGGGGAGAGAGAGAGAGAGCGCTACGGAAAGAGCAATGCTAGGTATAAATCCAAAAGATGGAAAAAGATCAACATAAATAAGACAGGAAACCAGTTTGAAATGTATGATGAAAAATAATTCAGCCATAAATATGAAGATGGGCCAGTTACTCAGAAAGAACAAATGGCAACGGATGAAACAGAAAGCTAACTGATTGGTCTCCATGGGAAAGTAAACACACCGGGAGAAAAGACACAAGATAGAAGGGCTTACAGAGAATTCAGCGCAATCATGGTTAGCATGGACCTATAATGGTCATATATATATATATATATATATATATATATATATATATATATATATATATATGTGTGTGTGTGTGTATATATATATATATATATTGAGAGACAGAGAAAGAGATAGATAGATAGATAGATAGATAGATAGAAAGATAAACACAGACTTTTAAATATTCAGACTATCATTGCATTATGATAGTATCAATATAGTTATGTGCAGCTTTCAGATCTAACTTGCAGCAGATTTTAAAATAATCTCTGAAAGAAAAGAGAAATGTTTAATCTAACTAAAATTTTCTCTTTTTTTTTTTTAATCATATGATATAATCCCCGGGGAAAAATCCAGGGAATTTTGAGAGAAGAAACAACTGAACGTATTCCATTGTTACGAATGATGACAACGGGGTTTTTCCATCGGGCAAATTGTTCTATTGTTACAGAGAAACAGAAAACGATACACTGTTCATTATGGAAGTAGTAACACAGTTTGTTCTCTCAAAAAGAAAAAAAAAAGTTTCTCCATCTTTAATCTATGAATTATAAGACACTGTCAATTGAAACCGTTACAAAAATACTCAAAGTGAGTTCGTTCAGTTTTCAAGTCAGTCTGGCTGGCTATGTATTGCGTGTAAAGGTCGTATCAATGGAGCTACACGGCTCGAACGATTCTCACATACAGTATAATATAGATTTTCATAGACAATACAGGTTTGAAACAAACAACATTTGTGTGTGCCTTCGGTTTTTTTTTAAATTTAGTATTTATTCTGTTCATTTCACAATAAAAGGTGAGAGAAATAACTTACCTATTAATCACTCGTTTTCCTAATGTCTTAATTGATAACCCCAAAAAGGCATGCTGCCAAAAGACGTTGGTCTTGCGTTGGTATCTATTGAGTGATTAACCAAAATTGTTTTTTTCTAGTGAATTTTATGCATATCATAGAAAAATCGAATTTTTATTGACTGCAATACAATGTATATTTGACGGAAAAAACAACAGTAAACAATTATTACTTTCAAGTCTTCAGTAAATTCCTAAATACTTTATCTATCTATCTATCAATCTATCTATCTATCCATCTATCTCTCCATCTATGACAAGTATGTCTGTCTGTCTGTCTATCACGTTTATTGACAGGTAAGTTTACCAATCTCCGACGGTTGGAATTAATGAGATCATCTAAAGCAGGATTTCTCAACTGTTTTTCCCAGCCGCCATGTTTTTTTTTTAAATTTCTTTCTCTTCCGCTCAGCTCACCTCCAATCCTGTAAGGGCGATGTTGCCCCCATAATCTGATCCCTTTTTCCAAATAAATTTTCCGATCAAGTAACTTGACTGCACATCTTTCATAAGGAAAATTACGTCCAATTACTTAAAATCTGATCTTTGCTAATCCGAGTAAACATCATAATAAACTGTTCACGATGGAGATCTGGGGTTGCAAGAAGATCTACTTGAGCTTGCATAATGACAAATAAGTAACGAATAGAGGAATTAATGATTAAAACAATTTTCAGAATAATACATATTTTGTCTTTAGTCAAGTAGGAGTAGCTTACCCTTATTTCTTGACATTACCAATCTGAAATGAAGAATTGGCTACTTTTAAATCCATTTCTATGTGACAATCTGTTTTCCCAACTGCCAACTTTTGCCTCCACCGAGAATGCCTAAAATATAGGCATCCTGTCGTGTCAGTTTGTTTTTCTCACATTTTTCATATCATTTCTATGGATCCATGAATCTGTCATACTCTATTTCCATCAACGTATATATCTATCTATCTGTCTACTTCTATATGCTTTATTGTACATCTCTATTGGTACATGTGCGCGTGCGTGTGTGTGTGTGTGTATGTGTGTGTGCGCATATACATTTCTAGGCCAGAATAGAGAGAAGACCAGGCAAGTAATATGCATGACCCACAATGTTGAAGCCTATCTCCCCACACATACATCTCTGGTTGAAGTACCCGTTTTGTGCTAGAATAATTGCTATTTTTTGTTAGTTTAAGATCTGTTTCTTTTTTTAGAATAAATTATTGATTAACTATTAGTTTACCATTTTTAAAGCGTGGATTTTTCTCTTTTTTTAAAAATTTCAACTGAACATTTTCTTCTCACAGTTTATTCTGGCTTATTTGACACTGTCAAATCTGAGATGAAGAAGATAGCAGATTCAAGCAATTTTTTCTGCTCCTTCTGTGATTGACGACATCCTATTGAGGACCTTAACTGACGCTGAACCACGCAACAAATTAGGGAAGTGTCAGAAAAACTGAATCTGGATCATTCAACAGTTCTTCGGCACTCGCACTGTATTGAAAAAGCAACAGCTCGACCAATGGGCACAGAAGAAAAATGAGAAAAAAAATGAAAAAATCACCGGTATGAAATCTATGCTTCACTTCCTTTACGCAACAAAAATGATCGATTTCTTGATTGCATTGTAACATGAGTAGAGGAATGTATTCTGTGCAATAATCGTTTCCGTTCTGCAGAGTGGTTTGACGATGGAAAAGCACCAAAACATCACACAAAACTAAATCTGCATTAAAAATCATACACTTTAACTTGATTCCAGGAGAAACCGTTACAGCAAAGATATATTGCTAGGAAATCGAAAGAATACCCTCAAAACAGCAACGTTTACGTCCAATATTGGTCAATCGGAAGGGACAAATTCTTTTCTATCACAACCCCAGGCTATATGTCACGCAAATGACCGCGCAGGAATCGAACAGACAAAGTTACAAGCCAATATCTTACTAAGATTACTGACCAGTCGACTGAACAACCGACTACAACTTTCTCAAGCATTTACAACCACTTCCCGCAAGGGGAACTCTTCAAGAATCAGGCAGCAGCTCAAAACGCCTCAGAAAAATTCATTGATTTCACGGCCCCCAAATCTAAAGCTTCAAGAATAAATTGACTTGTTTCTGGTTGGTAGGCATGTGTAGATTCTAAAATTTCTCATTTCGACTATTGATTTTTTTAAAATTCCAAGCTGAGGTATACTGGTTTGAAGTTGATCGTAAAAAAAGTGCAATTATTTTTGTGCAAATCTGATACTTATTATTGCAATTAGTATTCTTTTTTTGCGATACTTTCCTCTGTGGTTTTATATACATATTGAATAAAATTATTCAACGTACCTTCCTTTTTATTAATTGTTCTAGTTCGTTATTCTATTACTTGTAAGTACATCTTGTAAACTCCAAGTACATGAATAAAACCACACATAAATCATGCGTACTTAGCACTAATTACAATAATACTCAATGAGCAGTTTGGAATGAGGCCTACATTTCCATATGGCCCAGGCCAATTGCCGGCTTTGCACGGGCCTGTACACTTCTATGTAGATGTCTGCGTGCTTAGAGAGTGAATTGTTCACTATTCTGCTTCAGACAGCCGTGATAAGTATACAAGTCTACATAAAAGCCAACATTAGAAAATCGATCTCAAAAGCGACATATTCTCCACACTAAAGAGATTTATGCGTCTGTATCAAATGTATAAAGCTAGGCTCAGAGTTTACATAAACCACAATGATTTTCAATTCTTTTTCGCATTTTCAAACACGTTTGTGAAATAAACCAACAGAAAATGGTTTGATACGAGTACAATATCAAAAGAAAGATCATTCAGATGCGATTTGTCCAAGTTACACTTTATAAACAAGAGAGGAATGACAATACTCAAATGGAGGCGAGTCGAAAATTCATTTACTGCCCATCAATCTGTCCTGTTTAGGTAAGCATGCATGTCTTGTACCGACAACCATCACTGACTGACCGACTGACATGCCAAAATACTTCTATCATCCTTCTTTCCCTCCCACTGTCTGGAAGGAGCTAGGGCAGAACTTAAATGTTTTTGAGAGTAACTTCGCTAGCTAGATCTTTACACAGCAGTGGAGGAAAGTTGAACTAGCGCATTTATTATCTGATTTTGGTTTCAGATTCAGCAATAGAAAATGTGTATCAGTAAGATTTCCTATCATTGCTGTTCTTTGTACGAAAGCATTCATTTTGTCCGTTGTGACCTACTAACTTGTCTCCTGTTGTAGAGCATCAGGGCCTAGAGTCCAATGATACAAGGGGGCGAACCTTTCTTTGGTAGAGCTGTGTATTGAAATATCGAAGTCAGTATGATGACACATCCATTAGAATAAAAGGTTAACTATTCCGTTTACCTGCAATCGAATACAGTATAACGTTCTAAAAGGGTAGCATCAAATGGCCAACAGACAAGGGTGTTTGTTCAATATATGCAAGAAGAGAAGGTATGAAACTAACCTCTAGAACTTTTCTTTACAGAACAAAAGCTTCAAAATGTACAGAATCAATTATTGGGAAAATTAAAGAATCCTAGGATATCCGTATCTTGCATTAATGAATTTTATATAAAATAATCTTTAAAAAACAAAGAAAAAACAGCACCATATATTGGCTTCGTTGTTCAAAAATGACCATAGTGACCCTTGAGGGACTTTTCGAAAGAAGAGAAAAAAATTGAAATGGTTCTCAGTTGTGTACACATGCAAATCTTCAAAGTTGTTGCCCCAAAAATGTGACTTAGAGTACCAAGAGACATGCACACAGACAGACGAGTAAAGAGAGTAGTAGTCCTTTGAGCTGGCTGGCTGGCTGGCTGGCTGGTTGGTTGGTCCAGCGTGTCATTTGTGTGGCTGCAGATAGCAAAGCTCCGATTAATGAGTTATCATTATCATGCATATCTTGTCCGTCACTCGGGGCTGTTTACAAACACTCGTAATTTGTAAGACTGTACAGAGCATATCTGAGGGAGGGGACTATTTGAAAACGGCCACTGGACCCTCAATGGACGTGGCCTGCAAAAACTTTATAGATAGTAGTTCACTTACTGTATTTTTACTGACATTATGTACCCTACCAAGGGTATAATTGTGCATACTTGAGTGGGAAATCATTAGACCTTCGAGATTGTTTTTCAACGGTTAATTTATAGTGTGTGTCAATTAAAAAAACAAACATTATCCTTTTTCATCTAATCTAACTAAATGTTGGAAGGGCCCCAATGAGCCAATCCTCTTCCTGGACCACAAATCTTTGCATCTGTGCAATTGATGATAAACACTTAGAATGCTAATCATTCTCACTGTTGTACTCTCTATCGTCTTATCTGTTTCCTTGAGACCACCAATGAGACAAAAAACTGGATAATATACTTACATAAAGTTATATCCTAAAAGTTATGGATGTGAAAATGGATAGCTTTGCATTCAGCAGTTTTGTCCTGAGAACGTCATCTACGGGGATCTTCATAGCAAGCAGGTGGTAAGAACTTGATTTCAAATCATGACATAGGGATTATAGTATATATATATATATATATATATATATATATATATATATATATATATATATATATATATATATATATATATATATATATATATATATCAGAGCAACTTTTGTTTCGTATATATGAACTCCTTCACAAAATATTTTCTGACGGCTCATCTCTCTGGAGCATTTGATATAACGTCTTTGCTGAGTGCATTGTAGAGTTCACGCGTGGCATGTATCTCATGATGTAGCAAATGGCATGCTCGCATCCAAATTCAATCATATTTTGTCTATGACTTGGATTGAATCACCCAAAACGTAGTGACTCCGATGAGAAGAATAGTTTCAATTGCCTACAGAGAAGTTGAAATCATAAATGAGTCGAGCTAGAACTCCAACAGTGTGTTCCAATCTCCAAAACACAGTTACAGAAAGTTGTCAGATTCCTGTTCGGTTGGGTCATCATCAGGTAAAAATGTTTTTGCTTTAAAGAATCAAACAAGAGTTCAGATTCTGATAAGGGGAGCATTGCATTTTCAGCCTTATACCCCTAACCAAATTTTACCCCCACCAAAAAAAAAGAGAAAAACTGACACGAAACACCAAATTGTCTCAAAACTTCAGACATAAGTTTCTTCAGTATTCAAACTGGCTGGCTATTATCATGTTGGGCGTACTGACTGCAGCAGTAGAGCTACAGGGCTGAAACGTCAAATATCTACAAAATATTATACCTAGAAAAAATGCCTCTTTTTTTTCCCCAAAAAGTTCCCAACCACCTAAATACTTATTTTTAGGCTGGGGTTCAATTTGCAGGGTAAGATTATACAAACTCAGTCCTTTAGCTGATGTTCGACGGTACTCACGCTGAGTTTGGGGGAAATTAGGATATTTTCAGTGATCACTGCCCAACGAAAAAAAAAAACAAAGGAAATGATCACTCCCCTCACGGAATGCTGTTGGCAGACATTAGTCACGTGACAATTTCCATTGATCGTTTTACTTAATGAAGCATTGTCAATCATTTATTTTTGACGGGTATTTTTTTTCAGCATAATTAGTAGCTCTGAACCAAAACTATCATCAAAACAATCAACGTGTTCTTCTTTGGTTTTTATGGGCGTCTGGCTAACTATCTATGAATATATATTTGGAAAACAGCCCCCTACCCCCCAATACATAATTTTTAGGAGTTGCTCTATTTTACAATTTTGTGTTTGCATTTTACTTTCATTGTCCAAGATTGGGAAAAATTTAGTCTAGCTTATTTGATTTGATATGCAGTATTTATTATTCATTATTTATTTATTCTACCATATTTTTTTATACGATATTACTATTTCTAAATGATCAATCATTCATTTATTAATGCATCAATATTCATCATCGCAACAGCATATAATCATGATTCTGAATCTCTTTCATGAATATTTTATTTCTCTTTATTTCTAAACCGTTTTTAATATCGAGTGAATAGTGTGAAACTTTACGTAAATCCACCTGTTAAACGTGAACAATCAAAAAAGACTTCATCACTTCATTAGTTATTCATGTGGGCTAAAAGCCCCTCTGCCAAATCATCATCCCTTACCGGCTCGCGATTATAAACGATCTTTCTCCTCATTAATAATTAGAAGATCATTAAGATAGAATTGATATATTACAAAGTTCAGTTTTTTATTTTTATTTTGCAGCACATGTTGATTTTTTTCTTGCATCAATGAAATGCAATATTCTTATATATCATGTTTACATAGCAGATTATCGTAATATATATATTTTTTTTAAATGTACATCTAAATACAAATGTGGGTTATGCACTGCTTGTCAGGAATTAGTATGCCAAATATGTACCCTAAAAAATTGTTGTAATAATCAAAAATCTCATAATCTAATTATTGTTTGTTCCATAAAATAAGACATATTCCGTTTCTCTCTATTCGGAAACCCGTTGCAGTATTTTTAAATGAATTTCTATTTTTATTTTTTCAATCAAACGTGTTCGAAATCATTATTTTTGCTACAGCAACCATCTAGTTAATGAACTGAATTCAACTTTAAATGATTTAGATTGAATTTTCTTTCCAAGAAAAGATCCTGGGATTTTTTGTTTATAAGATATGTTAAACTATGTTGTATTTACTACAGAAACCATTTCCTTACATAATTGAATATACTTATATCAATACTCGAGCTTTGCTTCTTTTCACTCGCTGGTTTAGATATATAAAATTTTACCAGTAAGAGTACAGCTTCCCGGTCGCTTAGTCAAGATTTCTAGTCGAGGTGAAAAAAAATCAATTTTAAGTATAAGTCTGGTTTAAAGTGACGGAACAGACAGTGAAGAGTTTACTCTCCCTAAATAGGCGGGGTTGTTCAAACCAAAGTCAATTCTAGCCGCCGACTTCGAATGTAGTTTGACAAAAAAATGGTGAATCATTTTGAGTCCACAAGCACGCATGTACCAGTGTTACACCGATAAGACTACAGCATCAAATAGCCTGAAGTGCCGTCGTGCAAGATGAAAGTCACTGCTACAAGTTAGGTAGGTGAAGATTTGCTTTAAATTAGCGAATATTGATTTTGAAAAAGACTAAATGTTTGGTGAATGTCTGCTATGCTCAGACCAAAGTAAATTTGTTAGATACAATGGCCAGTGTGCAGATATATAGACATGGATAAATATATGGACAGATGTGAACCGACATTATATATATATATATATATATATATATGTATATATATATATATATATATATATATATATATATATATATATATATAATTATGAATCGCATTATATTATATTGAAACTCTTATTTTAAATGAATTCCCGTCATTACATATTTAATAAACCACTTGGCATAGACAACGTTAATAGAATAAACGATTAAAGAAGATGAGGCTGTTGCAGAATTTGATTGTTTATTTTATTTATGTTGTCTCGGCCAAGTGATGTATTGACCGTGAAATGATGGGAGTTCATTGGAAAGTAGAGTTTCAAAAAATTTATATAACGCAATTCATGATCATTCTGTCGTCGGATCATACATCCATTTCCTAATATATATATATATATATATATATATATATATATATATATATATATATATATATAAAGAGAGAGAGAGAAGGAGAGAGTTGTATATACTGGGATAGAAAGTAGTGTAGTAGTTTTGGAATACTATCTCAGCTCTGAAAAAAAAAAAGAAATTACGGATGTTACTTATAAAGGTCTACCAGTGTATAAGTAGTACGACGTTGAAGAGTACCGCAACGATATTTTCACTTTGTCGTATCTGCTTTCGTAGAAGTCAACCTCTCTCTCTGTTAACTGGAACATCATGTTTGGTGTCAAAGACAAATTCAGAAGTAATTCCCACATAGTAATGATAAAACCTGGATGGAGCAGGGTGTGCACAGGCTATTGTCGGATGAAGTGCAAACAAGTCACAGGGAGAAAAATTGGCGATTAGGATGAAAAAAGGAAGTGGCATGCACACATTCTTCAGTCAAACCAATTAGCCGACCGGTCATTGATCTCAATAAAATCTTGGTGCCTCTCATCATAAGGGACTTCTCAAAAAAGTGGAAAAATATTTCCCATGCTAGAGAGGTAACTCAGAAGAACGTGTCAAGTCCAATCGAGCATGCACTCTGAGTAGTGATTCAACATTCCACAAGACCTGAAGAGGACCAGCAGGTACACGACCGAAATGTTGGGAATAAATAAACGCACAGACGAGAAAAATAGTCCGACTATATCATTTATAACGATTAACCCATTTATCGGTATGTATCTATACGTGTACAGAGATTGAAAAAACGAAGGAGAGATAGATTGACAGACCGATTCTTAAATACATACATAGTGATGGAAAAGAGGAAGCGTGAGTGTTATGGCGTATGCTTCTGAATTTTCATTTTTTTTTGTATGTTCAGTGTTTACCAAGGGTGACATTGCCGTAAACCAAGTCTCCGAAACTCAGTCTTACCGAAAACCGAT
>OY735220.1:52827035-52832035 GCA_963457665.1 Thysanoteuthis rhombus
AGAAGCGAGATTGAAACCTGCAACACGTGTAGTAATAAGAGCCAAAAGCTACCCCACTTCGCTTGAAAAGCTTCCTGAGGTTATCTTTCATAGGTGAACTCTTCTGAAACTATACAATAGAATAGCAAACTACACTTCGATCCAGTTGTACCTTTTAAAATAAAAGCAGGATAAAGTTTCCAAAGTTCTATTCTCTTGTTAAGTCTTCATTAAATTTATCCTGAAGTTATAAAAAAAGTTCTCATCACGCCAATTTCCTTTCACAAAAGACCCCAAACCGACAGAGCATTGGACTGAGACATTGAGCATCCAAGGATCATCTCAATTTATTTTACGCATCGGATAGCAAGATGTGACCCAAGGTAACAGACCAAAAATATATAAAAGGGTTTTTGTGTCTGGGATCGCTCAAAATTTTCCCCTATGTGAATGATTTGGAATTGCTTCTTCACCTAACGTCAATTCTGTGCATTAACGTTTTTTTCTTTTCGGAAAGGGGTTTCTGTGTGTCTGTAACCTGATAGAAGTCAATATTTCATCTGTTTACAACAAATTTAAAAAAGAAAGTGTGGCATTAATATACTAACTATCCCATTAACATTGTCGTTAGGTCTACGACATCAAGTGAAAAATTTTTTTCGTTAAACACACTCATCTGTAAAGGGATTCATCCAATTTATCGAAGCGTGGGAATTATCCAACTAACTTGGTCTCCCAAAATTACACAAGTTTCGATTTCATTTACGTTGTATAATGTAATCTTATGTATATATCCTTTTTGCTTCAAGGACGATATAACGGAACGATGCTGAATTAGACAACGCTAATAAGGAGGTGGGTGAATAGCTTCTATTGGCATCTGATTTCGACGTAACCTCCTCCGAATTTATTCACTGGTTTTCAAATGAAAGTGAAGTGCACGCGAAAAACATTTTTGCAAATGCTTTTCAAGCATGGCACGTTCTTAAAACTGGGAATCAGCAGACGTCTGTCAGCAGGGTGACAAATGTGAAAATTTTAAATCAAATCAGAAAAAAAAAAACGGAAAAAAATTGGCAAATATCTGCTATGCGTCACGAACCATTTTTTTCACCTTCCCAGGAGTCAAAGTGGATTGGTTTGTTGGTTGGTTGGGGGGGGGGGGGATACAAGCAAACGATAAAATTGCAAAGAAAGCCTGAACGTCAGACCATAGATGAGCTAGTTTTTTTTTTATTCTTGATTGAAGACCTAGCAAGGGTTGATTTATCAAATGTTTTTCCAAGTTTACATCTAAAATTGAGTTGAAAAAAAACTAAGAGACATGTAGGATCTCTCTCTCTCTCTTTCTCTCTCTCTCTCTCTCTCTCTCTCTCTCTATATATATATATATATATATATATATATATATATATATATATATATATATATATATATATATGTATATATGGATAAAATGTTGGATTTATTACTATTAATATTGATAATAAACTAAGAGTTACTCCCATCTACAGTAGTCCTTTTATTGAGATATTGTTCAATTCATCAAGTATATTCTTTATTTTAGTATATTAACTTAAATAGGAAGATAAATTATTTTATCAAATTTATTATTCAAAATTGTAATCTCATTAGCAATGCTTCTAAGAGTGTTCGCAATTGATGGGGATTAAGTAAAAAGTTTGTGAATTTCATCAAGATACATATTTTATCTAGATCAAAACTAACATCCCCAGTGATTGAAGCAGTAAATGTTATCTGATTATTCACGTTCATCGATAGAGTGTCCTTACCTTTATTTTTCTCGTTTTATTTTTCAATTTGCTCGCTCTAATCTTTAATTTTCTGGGGAAAAAAGTATCATCATGATCATCAGCAGCAGTCTTTTGTCGTTCATCGTTTGACAAAGATTCTCCGGACTTCTCAATGGGCTTTGCGGAGCTAAATCTCTCCGAACATGTCTAGTTCGTCATCTTAATTTCTAACATCTACAGTTTTGCATGTGATCTGTTGGTATCATAATTGTTAGTGATAATGGTTTCAATGATGTCTCTGATTCCTGTTTTATCTTTTTTTTTTCTCAAACATACTGTGCTGTCTTGAGGTTCCTCCAGGTGACGTTGAGTACGATTCTCTCCTGCGCATGGTTCTCATTATGGTTGGATTCCAGCTGACCATCGAGAGGATACATTGGTTGTATACCCTTCTTTTCAGCAGTTCATGTTGGAACCTAATTTATTACTTTTATCATTCAGTTCCTCTAACGTTATTTTTAAATCATCAAAGTTCTCAGCAGATAGGACGATATTGTTAGCAAATCCGAATTGAATTTTATCTTGCCGTCTACTTCGATTTCATTATTTTCCCAGTCCAAGTTTCTGAAGACAATCTCAATGCAGGCTGTGAAGAACATGGGTGAGCTGGAAATTACTTGTATTACCTCTCGGAGTTTTACAAATATATATATACCAACACAGCAGTTCTTCGTCAGGCTGCATAAATGTACAAGGTGTAGATACTATCAAAAAGATCTAGACTTAGAGGGAAGAAATCTAAATTGACAACACTCTGCTTGCAATATGTGGAATGGTGGCAATTCACATTTCTGTACATCCGTCTGTGACAGCAGTTGATGTTAGAGATACTTGCTCACCAAAAAACTTGTAAGAAAGCAATATATTCCCAAATAATCCTGTTTTTAAAGCTGGGTCGATAAGTCCGTAGCATTATACATGGTTACCAGCTGAATTTTCATCGGACATTTTCACTGAGAGCTTGTTGTTGTTGTTGTTCTTCTTCTTCTTGTTCTTCTTCTTGTTCTTCTTGTTCTTGTTCTTGTTCTTGTTCTTGTTCTTCTTCTTCTTCTTCTTCTTCTTCTTCTTCTTCTTCTTCTTCTTCTTCTTCTTCTTCTTCCCTCTATCTTTTATAATTTGTTTCATTTTTCCATCATCAGTCTTTTATCGTCTGTCGCTGGACATACACCTGCCCCACGATTCGCCATACCTCTCTATCATGGGCGCCACGGAGCCGCTCTCCCGACACGTATAGAACAATGACTGGTCGCGTCGTTCTTTCTAACACCGTCCGGTGCTGACCAATGGGCCGTTACCCGATTGCTCCTGAATGCACCACGTGTGTGGACAAATTAGCTACGCTCGAGCAATGGACCTGAACATCAAGTTCGCTGTAGCTTTTGTAGTGATGACATTGATGAATATCCAAGATCCTGGCTTTGACATTCTCCATTCGGCGCAGAGCTTAGCGATTCGCGCCATTTTTATGCTTGAATTGCTCAGATTTCAACTCAGCCTTTGCAAACATGGTACAGAATCGTGGAGAGGAAGGTGTTATGGAAATCATATTGATCGGTGTATTTCTACGATCGGGTCAAAAGTTATTCGGAGAAGGAGTTTGGGGACTCATTCGCTTGTTTCCCCATCAATTTCTCATCCACGTTCCTTCTTCATCTTTTTCTACTTCATTTACCGTTTTCCTCACTTTCTTACAGCTCACTGCCAAATCACATGGGATACGAAGGTTCTCACAAGATCACCAAAGTTAAGCAACGCCAAGCCTGCCCAGTATCTACACTGGTGAACGCCTGAGAATAGCTGGTTCCCGAAATTCAACTCAACCTTTGCAAACTTGGTGTGGAATACTTGCCTGGAAGATGCTATGCAAATTTCATCGATTGGTGTACTGCAAAGAGCGGAAGGACTTAAGGGAACTGATTGGCTAACTCTGCCATTAATTTATTACCTATTATTAAATTGTCATTGCGAGTTTCTTCAGCTTTTTGGCAGGTCTGGCTGGCTGAATGGCTATTCTTGTATGTATGTATAAATTTATCACACGGCGTACACACAGAACAAATCGAACTATAGAGCTGGAGTTGAAACCTTGACACCTTGTTACATGTGGAGGAATAGATTTGTTCGTTTTTCGAAAATCCCACATAAATAGGGTTTTGTGGATGGGGTTAGATTTGCAATTTAGATTTATTCTAACGTTTGTGTCCGGCAGGATTTGCATGTATTTTTTTCAGAATTCAGAGTTTATCTTATCGCACAACAGGCGAGAGAAATAACTTCGTTGATCATCTCTTTTTCTTTTATTTCTTAATGATTGCCTCCTACGTAGCATACTGCCAGAGGATACTGGTCATGAACGGTTTCTATCAAATAACTAACCAGACCTGGGTTTTTAAAAAAAAATTTTAAATTATTATTGTTCCCTTTTCAGTATGTGCTTTTATTTTTTTCAGCTTACAGCCAAGCCACGAAAATTTTGTATAGATCATCAGAGTCAAGCATCGTCAAACCTTATCAGTACCAGTATGAGTGATTGCCTGGGAATGCCTGATGCCGGATTCTAACAATGGTCAAGTCTTTTCTGCATATTCCAAGCTGAAGAGATATTTTTTGTACTCTCTTTGATTCTTCTTCTTCTTCTTCTTCTTCTTCTTCTTCTTCTTCTTCTTCTTCTTCTTCTTCTTCTTCTTCTCTCATTTTCACTATTTTTATTCATTTCCTCTGATTCTTCTCCTTTCTCATTCTTCTTGTCATTCTTTTTTTCTCAATCTTCATTATTCGAATTCTTATTCCCATCTTTCGTTTTTTTCGTTCTTCTCTCTTCTCATTCTCCATTATTCTTGATCATTCTTTTCCCTTCTTCTTATACTTCTCATTAACACCTGTATTGGTACATTATAGCAAAAATCAAATTCATATTTTGTGAGGTACATAATAGAATCAAGTCTCAATGAAGAACTGAGATTTTTGGGTGTAAGAATTTCCCTGTTTATCATTTAATGGTATAGCTATAACTTATACCAGTCAAGGCTGTTGGCTGTCCCCCCCCCATTCCTCAAATGTATTTTTATTTTGTGTAAGCGTGACAAACGGACCAACCAACCAACCAACAAACCAACTAAACAGCCTGCAAATTTTACGTATCATTATAAGCCAATAGTTAGCAGTATGATGATAGTGCTGACGCCTACACATGAACCATGAATTTTT
>OY735220.1:52837035-52882035 GCA_963457665.1 Thysanoteuthis rhombus
TAATTCTTACCACTTTTTTGGTTGGGTTATTGGTAAAAAAAAAGCATTAAGAAAAATTGAAAAAGAAAACAGGCAGTCGAAAACTTAGGGATTAATTTAGCAAGAACCAATATTGCGAATTGATCCCCCTTAAAAAAAAACTACTTAGTGAGGGGATTTTTTTTTCTTTTAGACATATTAAGGAACGAATGAAAATGTTCACCCCTGTAGCTTCACTATGGGGAAGGACTCATACGCACGATACATACATACATACATACATATATACATACATACATACATACATAGCCAGCCAACTGGATCTACTTGGAAAGAGACGATATCTATGCTGATACTTTTGGTGATAGTTTTGGTTGACGGTTTGTAATACCTCGGAAATAGTTCAAGAGCGTAGAACGTGGGTTACGTAAGATATAAAACAATGAATCTCTCTCTCTCTCTCTCTCTCTCTCTCTCTATATATATATATATATATATATATATATATATATATATATAACGCATCCTCACATGCATTAAACAAAGAGATGAAAGCTGTGTAAAAGGGGTGTTTGTAAAAGGAAAAGAGAATGAAATGGATCAACCGGAGAATATGTTGATTGGGGTCAGGGGCGCAAATTTTTGGACGGCACCATTGATGACATTGCGTGCCACGATTAGCGACACGGTGTTTGTATTGATTTATTTCAAAGTGCTAATATCAATAGTTTCATTTTTCAGACGATTTGTTTTGTATTTTCTTATTTCTTTTTCCTCTTTCATTATTCATGTGTCATTTTTCAGATCGAGTGTGTGCGGGCGTCAGTATGAATATCAAAAAAGTATTCAAAAAATCAGAAAGAATGAATGGTTCACTTTGTTTCGTTGACAGAAATACTCAAGTACACACAGTAATAATTGAAAACTATTGCAATGGTCGAAAGATTGTATTAAATCTATCTACGGGTGTCAACATTAACACCCTGATGCAACAAGTGACTCAGGATGTCATACAGGTGTGATATCCAAATTTG
Organism: Thysanoteuthis rhombus; assembly: GCA_963457665.1. Classification (NCBI taxonomy): domain Eukaryota; kingdom Metazoa; phylum Mollusca; class Cephalopoda; order Oegopsida; family Thysanoteuthidae; genus Thysanoteuthis; species Thysanoteuthis major. The sequence goes on from OY735220.1 coordinate 52,838,049, forward strand.
CACCCCGGACAAGAATCAAATACATAGTAATTGAGGACAAACAGTACAAGAAATGGGAAATAATATCGACAGCTGATTGGGTTAGTCAGTCAAGGCAGGATAATGAGTGAATGTATAAGTTTCCATTGGAATGGTTCCTGTGCGTAACGCATACAACCAGTCAGCAAAAACCACTTAAAAACTGAAGAAACTTAAGCTGACATATTTGTTTGACGGTTTCTGATAATGATAATATCGGAGACATGTTTGTCACTTGATCCAGACTGAAAGTCACCAGTGTCCAGTGCTGTAAAAACTCAATAAGCGAGAATGATGGGAAGAGAAAGGAAAAATTAGAAATCCAATGAATAATTTGAATTTCGTGATGACAGCATTACTAAAATTAGCCAGAAAAAAAACGGGGAGGATTACAGGTTATTGGGGGGACTTGCTGTCACTTAATCTCTAATGAAAGCAACAGATTCCTGCCAGCGTGAAGACTCCCCAAATATATATTTTTAAATGGAAAATAAATGAGGTAAAACGAAACGAAGTACGAAGAATGAAGACTAAGCATGGTGTGGTGTCGGAGCAGTAGCTCTTGTGCGATGATCAGGGGTCAAATCAAGTTTCAAGTTGCACTGGTGGGTACAGGGAAGAAAACGCTAAACTGCTAAAAATTAAGCGAAGGCAAATATAACTATTAACCGCTAATCTCTATTATATGAATTTAACTTCGGTTCGGTGTTTCGCGCAGGAACACAAAGACGTAAAGAGCTGAAAACGTATACATGTTTTAGCTTTGAACCTTCAAAAAAAATATTGCATACCAATATCAGGTGATGATCATGGTGTACATAAATAATTAAACGAACAAACTAAATTAAACATTAGTTTACATTCAATATACAGTTTATTTATTAATCTCATTAGGTCTGTTTATTTGGGGTTTTAAGGGTTAAAAGTCGGTTGACATTCAAGGTACAGTTTATTTAAAGCTCTATGCCTAAGCTACAACATATATAAATATTCATCTCTCTTGGTCTGTTTTTGAAGGGGCTCAGAGCAAATAAAAACGAACCAAGCTGAATTCACACAATAAAAGTTAGCAGTTGTTGATTATTCTTGTTTCTGTTGAATTTTTTATCAGTTTGTCCGTCTAGAGTTTCAGTTATCTTTGACAGTGTTAATTTGAACCTGGACAAACAGAAGAGAAAATTAATCAATAAGTGAACAATTTGAAAAATGAAGAAATTTGAGATGAGACAGGAATGAGAAAAAGTTAAGAAGACTGACCATCGCAGTCAATAATTGAATAGCCGTAGTCTTGTAGGATTCAGTCAAAAAAAAAAATCCTTCGCGGAATAAAGATGATGAGAATAAATTCTATGCATGACATCACTGGCATTTCCACTGTTGAAACATTAGGAACGAGCTTGGCTGCTCGCCAGACTCCCTTGCTGCATTAAAATCTTTAAAAAAAAACAACAAAAAACACAACCAATTCATTTCTCCGTATATTATGACACGAAAACTACATATCTCATTTCAACTCCTCTATTAATAGTTCCTGTAATTGGGATTAGTCACCTTTAGCAGAGTAAGTCAGCCTGAGTTGGGTTTTACGGGATGAGAGTGAAGTTGTCATTAATTTTTGCGTTCGTCACTGTTATTCATATGTGACGTAATTTATTTTCCTCCTGGTCACCCGTCATTGTTACACGCAAAAATAAAGTCTTAACTCAATTGTAAGGTTCTTACAAAGGGAAGAAAGAAAGAAAGCTTACTCAGCCTAATGGTCCATCAGCTAGTTAAAAGAAGGTTGAAGCAAGGTTAAAAGGAAGGTTTAGCATCCAGTTGGTTTCGATCCCAAAACAAATGAATGACAAGCAGAATGCCGTATACCATTTGGCGACAGGAACACATGTTATATCATATTTTTTACGATTAAAATGAAAGTTTTCGGGCGAATACCCAAATTACTACTATGTTTTTAAAATTCTTATGTCTTCACATGGTTAAATGGTTATTTCAATATATTTACCGTTTTAATGATGTCCTTGGTAGCTGAGTAGTTTTCACAGAAAAGAAAGTATATATATATATATATATATATATATATATATATATATATATATATATATATTATCTCACAAAAATAATTTTTTTCATGAAAAAATCCAAGGGTTACAAAAATTCCGGAAACTTGCGAACTGCAGTCATCACATCATTCTCTTTTTCCCTTTCCGTCTCTCTGCCCCACTCTCTCTCTCTCTCTCCCCCTCTCTCTCTCCCTCCTTCTCTCTCTCTCTCTCTCTCTCTCTCTGATCTGACAAATCCATGACAATAATGTCAGCTACTCTTAGATTTTGACTGTAGGATTAAAAAAACAAAATAACATGTAAGAACATCTAGATTTCGGAGAATGTGGATAAATCTGTTACAATACAGCACAAAAATGGCCAACAAAGCTTTTTCCATGACTAAAAAATCATGGCAAGAATGTTTGCAAAGGATAAGGCTGAGAATTGAAGGATATGAGCAAAGGGTGAGAGAAAAACAGTAGGATGTGATTATTGATTTTACCAGTTTTCAAATCTGTGGAGTATCTATGCGCCCAGCTAGTGTAATAATTTGAAAAAAAATAGGACGGTGAAAAGGAACACGAAGAGGGAATAAAACAAACAGATACGAAGAGAGAAACAACCAATTCAGCCCATGAAATAAATACCGATTACCTAATATGATATCAAACCAAGGACACATGTGCGATAATCAGGTGTCAAACTGAGTTTCAAGTTACATGTATCATCGCTAATTTTGACCTGGGCAGCACGTGGACATAACGCGTGATATGCTGGGATGTGTTATTAAATCTGTTCAGAAAGTGATTTCCAAGAATTTTAGGAATTGAAACCTTCAGGAAAATGCTATAAATTCATTGTATGAGAATGCAGTGAGCGAGTGAAGTTAATGAAAGCGACAAATACCAAAATGAAGACAACAACCGAATAAAGATTAGTTAATTGCAAAAAAAGTAGAAAAATACAAACGAAACGTTTTGTGAGGTAGAATTTGAGAGAAAAGCCTCGAAAGAAACGAGAGAAAAGACAATGAAAGGATAATTGCAAGTAAAAGTTGGAGATGGGTTTGCTATAAAAAAAATATGTGGTTTATTTAAAAGAGGCTGAAAGAAGAAAAGCTCAGTGATAGACACCCGGAGGAACGACGATAGAACGAATGAAAGGGGAAAATAAACAAATTAATCAATAAAGAAAAAAGAAAGAAAGAAAGAAAGGAAGGAAGGAAGGAAGGAAGAAAGGAAGGAAGAAGGGGGTTACGAGAAGAAATATTGAGTGAAAGGAAACAATTTCAAAGAAAGAAGGAACAGTTCTCGTTCGTCAGTGAATAGAAAGCACCATGTGACCAAACTCATCTGGTAGTATGCCCTGCAGGAGGGTGATCAATTAAAAAAGAAAAAAGAAAAAAAAACATAAAAATCCAAGAGGGCTGATCCCTAAGTAAGTTGTTTCTCTTCCCTTCATTGGACAGCGGTCACTAAAAAGTGTTGATTTTCAAAATGGTGACAGATCGATCCATGACTTTCAAGCGTATCAGTGCAAAATGAACACATGCTATCCAAATTTTGGACTCTCTTCACCGAGTCCATATCCAGGGTCGTTACCCACTCAGCCATTCCGCATCTCCCTGATCTTATGGAGGATATCTCTCCCTCTCTCTCTCTCTCTCTTTGGAATATCGATGAAGAGGGAGACCCAAAATGAGTGCGTGGATAATGAAACTAAAAAGATGAGTTCATGCCTACACTCTAGTATTTATGTATCTTCTTTTTCTGCCTATACATCCATTGAGGGCTTAACGCAGTCAGATTCACACGGGCAATTCTCACTATGAAGCACTCCTGAGTCCTGACCATAATCGCCATTGCTTCACTATGACAATCTAAGAGGGACCAATGTCTTTTGGTCGAAATCTCTCATTCTAAATCCTTGTGCTGAGTGCTTTAGCATTGAATACAATTTTTCCATATTCGTCGGTATATCTTGGCGGTGGATGAATCACAGCCTACTGAAAAGGAGTTATTTCTAACACTTGGCCACAATGTTTGGTAAATCAAAAGGATTTCATGCCTACACTTCAACACAGTTTGGACGTCAAATTTAGTCATTGAGTTCATGACTTGACGCCATCTATCACTCTTTTCTGGGGATGTTACATGGGTCATAATAGACACCCACTCGACCATAGGATGTATTCAGCGTACCTTCTATAAACGAATGATCATTAGACCCCTATTTGCATCTCAATAGCAACAAAGAAGTACGAAGATCATATGTGATTTAGGCAGTCTTAGAAGCGAATATATGTTTCAGGGAATGTGCTAAATCTCACACCTGGGTAACCATGGATGTGACATGGACGGTCTGTTTGGGTTATAAATTATTTACCAAGGCATTCTGAAAGTAGGTTGAGGGACATTTGGCAAGAATTACGAGTCTTTTACTCAGATTAATGTGTATACCTGAGGCAAAATAATGAAACCTTACGCCATTATATGACAGTGAAATATATCAGTGGCTCATTATATATATATATATATATATATATATATATATATATATATATACATATATATATATATATATATATATATGTATATGTGTGTGCATGTGTGTGTGTGTGTAAAAATATTAATCAGTAATTTGATATACGATGTGTGATGGGTTTATTTCATAAAGTGCTGTAAACGCAAACATCGACTTAGAGTAAAGCTTTAAATGTGGTGAAATATAGTGGACCAGAAGAAACCTGAAACGACAGAAACATAAACGCGTCTGTGTTGCAAATCCATTATTTCACTATACAAACACACATTCACACACATACACACACACACATATACGTATGCATATATATATATATATATATATATATATATATATATATATATATATATATATATATATATATTAGAAAAACTACGGTGACATTAACACTGCATTTTGTGAGAGGAGCTCGTCAGAAACCATTTGAAAAATGATTTAAAACCACTTCTAACGATGGTCACACGCTAAGCACAGTGTTGGGGTCACTCTGTTTGAAGAAAAAAAAAGAAAACGTTATGTAATGTATAATCTGCATATTATGTAGGTAGCAAAATATACTACTCTAAGTGTGTGTTTCATCTGGTTATATTAAAATCATGTTTCTACATGAAAATCAGTAAATCTTTTTTCTACAAGTCTCATTGATATTTGTTAATTTAGTTTTCTGTGATAAGCATGGTTTATCTAACCTTGCTATACGAGCTAAAACTATTTTAACTTTTCTGGTAATCGTTTCTGATAAAACGTATACTTATGTGAATTTCAGTGTGTACTTTTTGTGAACGTGGGTGTACATGAAACTTATTGATCAGATCGGGAAATATATCTTAGCACAAAAACTAGATCTCAGCTTTGGACTCTTTATTATGACTTTTCAAAACAACGTTTCATCTGCAAACGGTTGTGTGAGTCTTTAATGTTTTATGATTCTGGTTTCACAGGTTTTTGGTTCTGTTTTACCCAATGAACAATTGTGGTTCTACTGATGAATTTGCAATCAAAACTTTCTTCTCAAGTGTGCCAGCATTCACAGCTCTTTAATTACTTTCCTCTTGCGTGTGTGGGTTAACTAACCCGTGCCACGCCTACTCGCACTGCATAGCGTCTTTTCTATGAGAAACCGTCAACAGGAACTGTCACTACAGGTTTATTCATTTTTAAAGTAGGTCTGCCTGTCTATTTGTCTATCTGTCTATCAGTCCATCTGGTTGGCTGAGTGACTGGCAATGTATTCGTGTGTGTGTACATATATATATATATATATATATATATATATATATATATATATATATATATATATATATATATATATATATATATATATGTGTGTGTGTGTGTATGTGTGTGTGTGTGTGTGTGTGTGTGTGTGTGCGTGTGTGTTTGTTTGTTTGACACATACAGGCCGTACAGGCCACGCCAATGGAGCCTGAGGGATGAACGTTTAATGATTTATATCTAGTTATATCTACAAAAAACGTTTTTTTTAAAACTCCTCCTATGTTATGTGGGGTTAGGTCAATTTGCAACCAAGCTCCATGCTACATAAATTCAGCCTATTTTTTGGTGATCACTACCCAACAGAAGACGAAAGAGATAGCTAATTCATTTATCATCCCTTACTTAAATCTCACTATTGATCACGTCATGCTGCAAAAAGACGTTGTTACGTGACGATTTCTCTTGTGTGAGTAACCAGACCTTTCTATTATTGATTTTTGGCAACTACAATTTCCTAAGAAGTAAAGCCTGCAAAAGTCGTTGTAGTTATAATGCAGAAGTCTGATTAGTGTCATTTAATATTTATACGAGTGTCTGCCTCGCTGTTGAGTTGTCTCTACTGAATCTAACGAGCGGGGGAAAATAATTAGCAGACTTTGGTTGTCAACAGACGTCTATATACCTTTGTTTCAACCTCCTCGGTTGAAAAAAGACTTTTTTGTTAGGCTGTGTAAAGAAAGCTGTATATGTTACCATAGGCGTTCGAGTCAAAGGCTTGGGCCCCTCAAATCCGGGCAAAACAGAGGTAAATTTCGGGCAAAACCGTGTAGAACTTTTCGCAAATCAACACCTCAACCCCCTTCATCAAATAGTTCCCATATGCCCATTAAGATCGTAAAAGTCTTAATTTCTTGAAAGCTTTGATAATGACAATAATTTGATCTCCAATGGTTGCTCCACCACATTGGTCTTGTGTCATACAGTTCTATATACAGTGTATGATTCTGGAGCGGTAAACACTAGATATTTACGAAGTTTAGCTTAGTTTGGCGCGTGGCCATTGTACTGGGGCTTGAATCACTAAAGTGGTGTCTTTGTTTCGCAGGTATCAGAGTTTGGTTGTTGTCAGTGTAAGGACAGATTTGTACACTACGGATACTAAATTTGAGCTGCATACATGTATTGAAATCGTCATCACACTCAATATTTGAACTGCCATCATGTCAAAATTTAAAGTCTTGTAAAACAATGTCATTGCTGAATAAAGATGGTCAGCATAAATTCCTTTTATGACATCACTGGCGTCGAAAAAAATCTCAAATAGAGTAAAAAGAAAACATCAAGAAACACTTAGATTATTGAAAGTCAAGATTTTAATGTTTGAATTAAACTTGTCTGAATAGAGACTGAAAAAGTCAAAAAGGCTTCTTTTTTTTCGAAAAATGGAAAAAAAAAGTTTTTTACAAGGGTTTAGTGGAGTTATGATGCGAGATTTCAAATCTGTAGATAAAACGGAACCACCAGGAGCTCTAGAACTAACATACTAACCGAATAAGACCCCAAAAGGTCAAAAAAGAAAAACAAAAAAAAAGATTAAAAGATTAAAAACAGACTACTGATATCCATTTCAAACTCTATAGTCAAAAAAGTACGGTCAAGTCAACTGGAGCAAATAAACAAACGAACAAAATAAGTCTCAAAAAGCTTTTTAGCAAACTTCAAAAAATATATTTTAACAGGGATCTAGTGACTGATAATGATGCTGATATTCATGTTCGAAGACAAAATAGCACCGGAGCGCTTCAAAGAGACAAACAAAAGAAGATTCAATGTCACCCTTCCACGCTTCCACTCGCTTGTGGGCCAAAATATCTCGTGTTATACACGGAGCCACACGATATATATCTAATTGTAAAATTGTGAAGCTAGAGATTTTGCAAAATCCCTGATGATTACATCTGATATGAGTTCGGTCCTAATTTGTTGTCCAACAACTGTGGTTATGCGTCACACTGAGCTGTATATACACGGCTAAAACAGGAGTAGATTAAACTTGATATTTACTGAGTTTAGCTTCATCATCAACCTTTTAACATAAGTCATCTGGTCATGCACATTACCCAAGATTCGCCAGACTTGTCGCTCACGGGTTGCATGGGATCAGTCCTTTCTGAACTAGTCTAATTCATCACGCAATCTTTATTTTTGTCGGCTACGAGTTTGCATGCGCTTTCTGGGAATCCCCGTTACTTAGTCGTGATATCAAGTGGTTATTCCGGGGATGGCAAGCTAAAAGAAGAGCGAGCCCAACCCTAAAAATAATAAAAGATCCGATTTTATTCAGATGTTTTGTCCCAACTTGGCACAAGGCCAAGGAAGTGGGATACCATGTTAGGCTCGATTGATTGTTGTTTTAGTGATAGGACAGTCAGAATAAGAGTCACGCATAATAAAAACACACTGTTACATGTATAAACAAATCACTTAGCCTGATTATATGCTTTTCTTTCATTGGACCATATTTAACATTGATACGTTGCATTGACATTGTTCTACTTTATATTAATGAAGGTGCCCTGTTCAATGCATTACAACATGAAGACGGTAGGGCCATTCGAAATCGACCAGTCAAGATGTTTTGTGTTCCTATGTATTTTTATTGCTTCCATGTGGGGTTGAAGGAAAGAACTCCAAATTTTCTCTATGTGGATTCCCTGTTTCGTATCTGGGCCGAAGACCTTAACTGCATGAAACACCAAATATTTCCGTGGTATCTATAGCAATAAACCAATTAGTTCTATTCGAAGGAGGATAAAAGCACTTGGCATTTTCAGTTATAAGTCATAGGCGTTGTGAGAGTATATTAGAACAAGTGTCGTTCGGCGAAATTGCATTTGAGACACCGAAATGTTGGTGATCGTCTTGGAATACGAGGTGCATAAGCTGCTGGGATTATGTGAAGAGTCCCTCGTGGGGATCCTGTGAACCACACTAAGGAGGAAATCGATCTCCACACAATTCAATAACGCAAGCCTAATTTGCCTAGCTCTACCTTGACCCCCTGAACCCTTTGACTCGTCTGGCGACAAGCTATGAATTAATGAATGAGATCACAAGACATCGTTAGGTTGTGCTCTTTAAGATATTCCCCATTGTGTGATATATGAACATTTAACACACTGTTCAATCCTATATTTTCGACTGCCATTTCAGTCATATTTTAATTAATTGCTTTATGATGACAAATGACAATTTAGGTTTTCCAATATTGTTGCAAAAGCCATTCTCTTCACGACTAACTTACAGGTTGTGTGTAAAAAAAACTGAGTGATCAAGGGTCAGTACATCATATCAAAGGGAAAAAAAGAGTCTTGGCTATCATAAAATCCATTAAAAAAAACAACAACAAAAAAACTAGGAAGCAATGGTCTGGCTATCTTGTGAGAATGTCAGTTAACAGCTGGACTTCACGATTCATTATATGGATCTCCAGAGATCACATGCGAAACTGGGGCCAACAATACAGAGATCTGACGAATTTAGGGGAAGGTCTATGTCCGGCGACCGATGTATGGTAATGATGATGAAATTTTACAATGTATAATGTTTGTTTCCATGGTAAAATGTCTATATTGAACTACCATAACTATCTAAGATTGCGAGGGTCTATATTTTTGTTTAAATGTACATGTGTTTGTGTTTGTAATTGTACTCCATTGCTCCTGCCATACCATTTTGTCTACAAACTTCAGAATTACCATCAGTACTCCACTACACCTCCCCAAAATATGCTTTTTTGACCGGGTTTATTGATGATATCTAGATTCTTTAAAATCTTGATCTTTCTTGATTTTTTACTGATTCAAAAGGTTTCCGGGGGAAATTCCACTGATGTCATATACAGAATATGTTCCGAATTTGCGTATTATTCGATTGATTTTCTTCACATGACTTCAAATTTTGACCCTATGGTTCTTCAATCATTAATTGTGATGGCAAGTTTTTATGGCTTCTAATTACTATTTGTTCTTTAAAAGCAGATTAAAATGTTTAGGTAATGCTTAGTTAAAATCCCGTCTCACAACATGGATCCCCAGAGATCACATCAGAAACAGAGGCCGACAGAACGCTAGATGGAGAGATGAACTAGACAGGTTCAGGAAATACTGACTCTGCAATGCCCATGATCGGGGATTGTGGCGAATCCTGGGGAAGGTCCATGTCCAACGACGGACGTTAAAAGATTGATGATGATGATGATGATGATGATGATGATGATGATGATGATGATTTCTCTTCTAATATGATAATTCAATGCATGATATAAAAACCACTTTCCCTAGCATAAATCCTGCAATTTCTTTACACTGGACTAAGTTAGACTTGATCCTGAAGGGAAATTTACAAAGTATATATATTTTTTAATTTGAGTAAAAAAAAAAACTAATCTAATAAACATAATCGCATTCAATGTGATAAAGCAGAAGAAAGGTATAATACCTGACGAATCAGTGCAGAAAAAACAAATCATTATAAGCATCAAGTAAACGATCTTGAAGATAACAACACCCGCGGCTGTCTATGCTAACGACGGGCTAGTCTCAGCATCAATCCAAATCAGGCATGGTTAGGGAAATATCCTCACTGATATACAAATCCTTTGATTCCATAAACCTAGAATACGTATCCAGTGCATGATGCCCCCTCCAAGTTGAAGCGTGATCAGGATGAAATTGAATAAAGTAAAAAGGAGTCCCACTAAACAAGGACTGGAAGACCTCTTCTATGACAACAGACTGCAAAAGCTTCAGATACCAATTCTCTCCACACATACATAGAAGGGCCAACGTGATAAAAACCTATCGCATGTAGACTAACACTCACTCCCTGCCGTTGCCTTATCTCCCTAAGCAAGCAAATTCAGAATTTCTCAACACACACACACACACACACACACACACACACACACACACACGAAGCCGTAGATAAAACTCCTAACCCGATGTGCTCGGAAACAGTTTGCAAGAGTGATACCGTAACTCTCTTAGTGAAGCCACGGTCACTGAGGAAAATGTGAACATTTCCAAGTCTATCTCGTAGGAGTGGTCAAGCAAAAACAAGTACAGTTACACCGACTTCTCATGAAACTATGTGACCCACACATATCATATATAGATGGGGAGCCAAGGATCATTTTATTGACACCTTAGTTAGTCTAATCAATGCTTGGTATCGACTTACTAATGCCAGTTACGAAATGTACATAAGGTGCATTGCATTTCCTGACACATAGAGTATATGATACATTATCTTTCATGAATGACAGAATAAAAACTTATATATTGATTCATTCATTTCTCTGGCAAGATTCGTCCGATGGCAAATTGTTCTCTTTGCTTCTGAAACTCTTTAATTACGAGGCCTTACCAAATTGGTCTTTAATGGCCAAACTGAAGAAATCTATGCGTGTGTGTGAACTGCAATTACTCATCAACTAGCCTAATGTTGACATTAGCCAAATATTTTAGGTTGTACTGAAGCATTTCTGTGTTAAGCTTTTTTGGTAATAGGTTATCTGGAAATCTAAAACAAATGTGGAAGTATCTAAATTTAATCATAGAATATCAAAATTTACATGTAAAATATCTAAATTGGAAATACTGAGGAGAAGTACCAGAAATACCTCAAAGCTGTAGTTTCGTACAAAAGACAGAAAATTAATTCAATGACAACTATAGCAGACTGCACCACCCACCATAAAGTTCAGCTCTACCATATCTCTGCCATTGAAACGGACACTGTTCTAGTAACTATCAGAATAAATTTTTTTTATCAACCTGGTGATATCATATAACAAATTGCCGATTTCTTGAATCGCTAGCTTCGTAGAAATGGCAACTACGACTCGCAAATGAAGTGAAAAAAATGTATGCAAACAATTGAGTAAAATTGTTTCACATGGATATTGCCGATTTTTACCCCAAGATTAACCGCAGTTTTCGTGTTCAAAACTTCCCATAATTTTTGTCCATACAATACAATTCGGGTATGAACAGCAGCCAAATTTTCGTGAATAACTGTTTTTCAAGCAAAATAGTTATGATATTTGAATACACATTTCCGCTCCATGAATGGACGTAGGAAAGTGATTATCTTTCTTTGCTATTTTTTTGATTTAGTTTCTTCCTATTCGCATGATCAACTTGTACATCTGCATTTCTTTTTTTGAAAGTAAGTCAATTATTGTCACAATATAGAGTTTAAGTGCATTGGAAAATCGTATTTGCTCTTCGTGACATTGTGAAAGAAGATTTGTTTGCTGAAAATGAATTCCTGTCGCGATCTAAATTTAAATATAAAGCGATTAATTTTTTTGCTCACAATGCAGTAAATTACGGTAGAAAAAAGAAAACAAACAATTGCCACTGAATTCTATCTCGTCGAATGCTTGACAATGGCTGATATATATATATATATATATATATATATGTGTGTGTGTGTGTGTGTGTGTATATATATATATATATATATATATATATATATATATATATATATATATATCGAAAAGTCTATTCAGGAAGCCCAAAATGATGTTGCAAAGTTAATATGTGTTCTTAAACGTGCTACCTTTTTAAGAAATAAGAGAAGTGGATGAATCTGTTTTAAAAAAACAGTTGTGCACTTCTGGATTCAATATGGTAAAATGAAACGTACAACTTTCCATCAATAGCCAGATATTGTAAACTTTTTCGTTGAGTTGAAGGGGAGCTTCTGATTGTCTTTGTGGTGTCAATGTATGATAACTGTGCTTTGCCCTCGGTAGGCTATTGTTTCCATGATGATAGATAACTGATAGATATTAAAAATACTTTTGTTGGTATTAAACGGCTTATATATATATACATATACATATATATATATATATATATATATATATATATATATATATATATATATATATGTATATATATATATATATATATATGTGTGTGTGTGTGTGTATATATATATATATATATATATATATATATATATATGTGTGTGTGTGTGTGTAACTGTTCAAAGTTAATCGAAACGGAACATCCATTTTAAAGGTTCATGCAAACAGAAAATCCACTTTTATTACTACGAAAGGCAGTTATGCGTTTCAAACAGGCATTTCATCGGGGTCAATTCAATTGTTATTAAATTGAATGGAGGATTTGGATTGTGATACATATAACTTGATAATGTTGCTGATTCAGATACTGAAAGGTTTCTTGCTATAAGTCATACGATTATTCTAATTAAGTACTCATGACATAATGACAAACAACATATGATTCCTGGGGATCCTATACAAATTTGTGACCAGAAAAATATAAAGCAAAATTTAGACAAGTTCAACAGCTATTGAGACTGCAACGCCTGCCATAGATCAGTGAGAGATCTGACTATTTAAGTAACGCTTACCAGTTGAATGTATAAACCGAAATCTTTATATATATATATATATATATATATATATATATATATATATATATATATATATATATAGAGAGAGAGAGAGAGAGAGAGAGAGAGACAGACAGAGACAGAGACAGAGACAGAGAGAAAGAAGGAAACACTAACAATCGAATATACAATGGATATATATTTCCTATAGGCGTAACTTTACGCCTGTAGGTGTATCTATACCGGTACAAGCTGCACAGCTCTATGTCCAAAAGCGTTGCTACATGAGCAGGTATACGCCTCTAAGTGTATGGTTATATGTGCATGCATATTTGTACACCCACATCTTTATATCTATAGACGTAACTTCACGCTTACAAGCAGAACTATACACCTGCATTGATACATCAACACAGATACGAATATTTATAGGCATAAGTATACATTTTCAGGAGAAACCGGACGAATAGAAACAGAAATATAACAATGCATGTTACTTCCTGGTGCCTAAGGGGATATGATATTGATATCTCTTCGAACCTACAGATGTATCGTTTAGAGGCACTACTAAAGAGCTGCAAGCGTAACAATACGTTTTATTTTATGTATACGTCTGTGTGCGTAAAAATACCTGCGTAGACGATCAACCCACGTATTTATATGTCACTGTATGTAACCAAGTTTATCATCATCAGTCTCTTATCATCCGTCATTGGACATAAACCTTCCCCAAGATCTTAGACATAGAATTCTACATTCCAGTTGTGACGGCCGGATCGTGTTGGATACTCCGGTTCTCGTACGAGTCCGAACTGAATAACGTCGAATGTGGTCTGTGTCTTGTTTGGTGTCCGTCTGGGAATATCGGGAAGTATCCCCAGCACTTATACTGATCACCAAAGCGTAATGAATACATCTCTCTATCTTTGGCGTCGCGGACTCAACACATTCTGAATTTGTTTAGTTCGTCTCTCAATCTTGTAATCTTCCAGTCTCGTTTGCAGATGTGGTCTCTGAGGATCCATGTTATGAGTCGTGATATCCATTGGTTGGCTGCCATTCTTGCAGCATGACCAGTCCATCACCATTTGGGTTTTATCATGGATTCTATGATATCTCAGACTTTTGTTTACTCCCCGATATGATGTGCTGTCTCGTTATCTCTCCCTGTGAAGATGAACTTGATTCTCCCATGTGCACGTTGCGTGCTTCTCAGCCTGCAGATCTATCTCCTTGTGAGATTCCATGTTTCAGCTCCACAGGTGACTATCGGTAAGATGCATTGGTTGCATACTATTCAGGACTAATTGGATTTTTTTGTTCCGTAAGGTTGAGCATGATCTACTGGAGGCTTGCCACCCTAAAATGTTTCTTTGCTCGATTATTATTTTTGTCTTTTGAGGATGTCATAAGGACATGTTGTCTTAGATAGATGTAATGGTCTGCTTTCTCACGCTTTGTGTTTTCGATTTTGATCTTTATCTGTTTATTTCCAACATGTTTGTTGTACATGGTCTTTGTTTTACGGGTGTTCATGTGAACGCCAACTTTCTTGCTTCTTTCATTTAGTTCATCTTGCATAAGTTGCTAGTCGTTGAGACTCTTTGCAAAGAGGAGGATGTCATAAGCGAATCTGAAGTTACTGATGAAACGATACTCTGACGTATACAAGGTTTATACCTTGTCGGGTGATAGCATCAGTGACATTGGGAATTTCTACTAAATCGGATACCTTCTTGAAATTTATAAATGCTGCTTGCAGCATTTTATATCCTGCTGCCTTCTCCTTCAATCGGTTTATTGAATGAAGATGGCTCATGGTTGAGTATCTTTTTCAAAAGTCACCTTGTTCCCGTGGTTGTTTTTTTCTCTTGTGTTTTTGTGATTCGGTTGGCGATCACTTTTGTAAAAGGTTTGCAGTTGCTGTTGAATAAACTTGTTGGTCTGGAGTTATCGAGGTTTCTTTTTTTTATTTAACAACATTATGATTGCAGTCTTCCAAACTCCTGGGTTTTTACTTTGTTTTAAGCATAAGTTGAATGAAAGTGTTAGTCTCCTAATGATGATTTTACAGGTTTTTGAGTAGCTCGACGTAAAGAAAACGAAATCAACAGACCGAGTTCAAATCTTGGTTCCAACTGCTTCTATGATTCAAATCCCATGAAAAATCCAAGGGTATAATTATATTTCTCTGGGGTGATCTTTCAGAAAGAAGAATTGCTGAATCCACTTAAAAACGTTAAACAGGAGATCATCATTTTAAGCAAAAAATTAATCTTTAAGCAGGAGATTACATTGACACTGAGAAATATAAATCACACTTTTTTCATATATGCAAATGTTTGGTGAGCCGTGGTTCTGAGCTTAAGACTTTGCAAACAGAATTCACTGTATCTCTGGTAAACACTAGGGTTGTGGGATATAAAGAGCGAGCTGGAGTTTTTTTGTTTTTTTGAGAACTAATTCTTTATTCCAATCTCACGTTGTTTATCTTAATTTTGAGGAGATGACCTTAAATATTGTGAAACGGTACAAGTAGAAGATGATCAACTTGGCCAAATATCTATAACAATTAAAAAAATTGAAAAAAAAAAAAGATGGGTATATTACTTGATACAACATGTATGGTCATTTTTGGTGAACCAACCGACTGAAACGTATGTAAATCGCTTTCATCTTGGCTGATGTTCTCTGAGACGGGTGCATTATATGGAAGGAGTGCTGTGCCTTAGTTCCAGCCACCAACCCAAACATTCTGAAGGCTTCCAAAGAAAATAAGTTTTCAATACATTTTGGGGATCAGTATATCTGCAAGGGATGCCTCCCAGTATTGCCAGACTGGTACCCAACTAGACACTGACCACTTCGATGTTATTCGATTCGGATTCGTTTGAGAACCAGTGTATCCAACGCGATTTGGCTGTCACAACTGAAACGTGGTTTCCTATATCTTAGTAAAAAAAGGGATTATACTACTCTGAATAACTCATCCTGTTATGAATGTAATTCACATTAAAACATCCAGTCAAAGTAATCTTTGTTTTGACTTACACATATAAATTCTTGAAAAATAAGGAGAAAATTATGGTAAAATATTCAGGATATTATATCAGAAGGAAGAACTGAAGAATTTCGAAAGGTTGGACCATTGATTGATTCGTGTTTTTGTTTTTAGAATCTGGTGCGAAATAGTCACTCCTAAATCCTTCAGCGGGACAACCGCTCTTTCTTTCCCCACCAAAATAGGATGGGTGAGAAATATCAGATCAGAGTTTTGGCGATAATCCAGTTTTGACCATACGTGGTTATATCTAGAACAGTAAAAATATCAATACTCGATAAAGAATTTACATATTGAACTACACACGGACACGCATACGTACATACACATGCACTAAAACACAAACGCACACAGACACATGCACACACATGCAAGGACACGCACACACACACACACACACACACATGCACACACACATATGTATATTTACATACTTATCTAAAATTCAAAAGCTAAGAAAAAACTGTTTCCACTCCGAATTCTCATTTTGTTTATTCTCAGTCAATATCCAACTTTGCATCACCAACGGCTCTTTAGTTTAATCATGAGCGCAACGCTACGTCAAAGCTGCTACCCTATCAGTCGGAGATTTGATTCCTGCATTGGCCAATCTTTGATTGTTTAGCCTATTTCCGTAGTCCAGTCCTGGTGATACATTAACCGTGTAACGACAGATGATCATTTCTAATAAGAGTTTCAAAATAATATAATGCAATTTATAATGATTCTTTCGGATCACATATCCATTCCTTGATATATATATATATATATATATATATATATATATATATATATATATATATATATATATATAATGGCTTCTGTTCTCTTTCTTCGGACAATGGGATGATAATGAGTGCAGTGTGTGAAGGTGCTTGGATGTCCAGTCGTAAGTATCCGTCTTTCTGTCTCGCTGATGTAGTCCAGAGAAAAGCAGAGACCGATACATCAGGCACTAGCTTGGCTGCCAGAGCTGTTGGAAGGACATCGAACTGCTTCAAGGGGACTCCGATCCCTGGTTTTGAATCGTAGTCCTCCGCCTCCAAAACTGATTGCTTTCCAAATGCTAGAGAGCCCTACATGCCCTGCTATTTTACCTATCGCTGAAGGGATAAAAATATTGATTTATGCCTTTCCCAACGGCATTTTGGTGGAGTGAACATAAACAAATTTCGCTTTTATGGTCTTTCTTTACCATTGTTAACTAATTTAGGAACAATCTTTTATAAGCTTTTTTGCTTGGGTAAACTTGAACTATAATTACATACTTGGTCTTTGAAGATGTATTACTCACTCATATATATGTACGAGGGTGAAAGAGAATAACCCTTTGTAGACACCAAAAGGATGATCGAGACATCTCAAGTAGGTTTATTACCAAGATGAAGCATGGTTTTATTAGAACCCTTGCTCATAGATAGCAAGCCACGGCTACTTGATTAGAAAGACATCAAGTGAAAGAAACTGAGAAGTAGAAGTTAAAAATGGACGGTGTAAGAGGATTCTAACAACAGAGATAAGGAAGATCGAAAGTAAGTTTAGTGTCATGAGAAACAGAAAGAAGCAAGTAGGAAAGAGATAAGGGTAAATCTGATCATTCAGTTTCAACATTAGGTAAAAGAAGAGGGTATAAGTTGATATAACAGAAGAAATAGTGATATTAAAAAAAGGACACTTGCCTATAAGTTGTGGGGGGGGGGCATCAGATTAGTCAGAAGAGGAGCAAAAACAAGAGCAGACCGGAAGAGTTGAGTAGTCGGGTGACTACATAGTCTAAGGTCTGCCAATTCATGGTAACTGGCATTTGCTTCTCGACAAGCTCCTCTCCCTTTCTCTGCCCCTCTCACTCTTTTTCTTTTGAATCCCGACAGGAGTATTGCATCTTTCATTCCTTTCCTTGTTGCAGCCACTGTGCACACATGCAATGAAACGTATAACAAACCGTGGTCGAAATCACACCTTACCATCATCGTTCATATGCAATCCGACAGAAATAATTATAAATAACGTTATATTATCCTGAAGGAGGTTATTAGAGCCTAAGAATCAAGTGTGACTATTTTGCTGAATGGTAAGAGCAACGCTACGTTGAACTAGCTACCTTATCTGTTGCAAGTTCGATCCCTGCAGTAGCCCCATTTTCTTCAATCATTCATTCTATTTACGTTGCCTGCGCCAAACAATACATCCAGTGTGTAATAACAGATCATTTCAAATAGAAGTTTCGATATAATATAGAGAAATTTAGAGTACACACACACACACACACACACACATATATATATATATATATATATATATATATATATATATATATATATATATATATATATATATATATATATATATATATATATATATAACCAACTAATAGTTAATACTGGGAAATCTTTTGCTCACATGGAAGAACAGTTATGTAGCATTATAGCATTTAAAGAGTTCATCAAAGACCAAATCACCAAGAGAGCAAGAAATGAAAACAACATTCAAAGGAAGCTATTTGCCTGAGGAAACGTGTTAGACTGGAATGGAAATACCGTATCGATGCTGTTTTTTTCCTATTTATTTTTTTTATTATACTGTACCCAAGCATATCACCGCAGATTTATGGACAGACAAAATACAATCAAGACTCGCCATTATGACCCAAAAGGAATCCTCTTCCTTGATTTCTGTATTGGTTTTCGTTGCAAATTATCTGATGCTGAATCGATTTTTAAGGGCCTCTTATCTATTAAAAGGTACACACATTCTTCTATAGATAGGAACCCTTTTTGGAATGTGTATAGCATATCAATTAATTTATTTATGGATTAATTGACGAATAACGTCCCCGCACACTTTTACTCCTGAGTCTGTCTCATTCCTTATTGTTCACACACACACACACACACACACACACACACACACACATACACACACACACACCTATATACTTATATATATATATATATATATTTATATATATATAACCATTCATTTTTTAGCCCTTAGTCTGCATATACTGGCATAACCATATGTAGGTGTTAAGTACCGTTGAAGCTCGACGAATCTCAAAACCATTCATACTGCTGTGAATTGTGCGTAAAAAAGGCAAATTTTTGTGAATTCGATTTTTGTAAATGCAATTTGTGAAAGTCAGGAATTTTTTTTTTGGCCCATCAATTTTCAAGCGAGTTTTTATAGAAAATCAATATTGTTTTCTACTTTATTTTTTTTTTCTAACCAGCAGTCTTGATTTGAATTTTAAAAGTTTATGTATCATAGTTATTAGAAATCTATCTGGAATCTACTGGCATTTTGCAATACTATTAAGTGTTTTTAGTATATATATATATATATGTATATATATATATATATATATATATATATATATATATATATATATATGTGTGTGTGTGTGTGTGTATATATATGTGTGTGTGTATATATACGTGTGTATATTTATGTGTGTAGATATATATATACATATATATACATATATATATACATATATATGTATATATATATATATATATATACATATATATATATATAAATATATATTAAAAACCTACCTAAATTCTTATGATGTCCGATACACACAGGCGTTTGTGTGTGTGTGTGTGTGTGTGTTCATATCTGTATGTGTGTGTGTGTGCGTGATGCATGTGCGATTTACGCATATAAGCGCATACAATATAGTGTGCGTGTATATACGTGTTGATGTGGAGAGATTTCAAATTAAACTAATGTAAAACATTCCCAAAGAAATAGCGTGTCCATTTATTCCAGATCCGTTTTCTGGTGTCGCCACCACTTTGGGCGACGAAAGAAAAAGGGAAAAAAATCCGGTTAATTGATGCTAGTGTGACTCGATCGATAGAGAATGACAGTCAACAGTGACCGATTTCTTTAGGTTCGCACCAATAAGCACGCAACCATTTTTTCTCTCCTTCACTTCACCTATTAATGTCTTTCATAGAAAGTACTGGGCTACTCAGCTAACATAGTCTTAATGTTCCTTACCGATCTCTTTAAAATGCATCAATTTTGTTCAAGCCTTTTTGTGCTTCTGACCTCTCCTAGAACTCTGCACAGTCATCACTTGATTATACGCTCTCGATTCTTAGTTTTCCATTCCATTAACTCAGTGTTTACTAAACATTTCCGGGGCTTCGAGTGGCTCCCCTCAGAGCATATATTTCATTAGTGCTACCTATCCTCAGTAAAACCTATCAAAAATGATATAATGAAAATTATATTCAATTACTTTCGGTTTAAATTTCATATGATGATGAACAAATATTGATTCACTATGTCGAATTCAAAAGAATCAAATGTTCAGAGTTGAATGACCGACCAGAACTGCTACACCGAAAGCTGATGAGCATTCAGCTGCGAGAAATATTTGTGTACGTTTCGGAAACTGGAGTTATTTTTTTGTATTGTCTTAACGTAATAGTTGCTGGACACTTTTTTCTGATGGGAAAATGGTGAAATTATATATCAATGAATGTATATTGTTCCAATTAGGAACTATCTACCAAAAAATGACTACACAGGTTTCTTCAGCTTTTTTAGCAAACATAACTGGCTGGCTTACTAGTCATGTATGCATATACTGCGCGTTCAAACCACATTAATTTTGTTAGAGGACACAAGATTTGATTATTTACTACACATTATGCGAAGTGAACAAATATCTTTTAACATTTTTTCCCACACTAGTTTTTAATGTGTGGGAGGATTTGAAATGTAAGTTTATGCCAATTTGGTGCTTTGGTTTGTGTCTGGCAGCATTCACACCTGCTTTTTGGATTTTTTTTTTCGATAATTCGGACTTTTTTAGAGATCACTGTCCAACAAAAAGTGAGGGTTAATTGTTCACTGATCACCCTTTTTCAATGTTTTGATAACACCAAAACACGATATGCTACCGATGGTTCCTATTGAGTGACTAACTTTTACAAGAATCAGACTTTTTCCGAGTGATCACTGCTTAACAAAAGATGAGGAAAGCGATTCATTCATTTTTGACAACTTTTGCAAATGTTTAATCGACCAACCCAACTTAGCATGCAACTAAATGACATTTATACTGAGTGACCTACCAGACCTGTTTTTATTCCTTCTGTTTAATATTATCAATCAGTGAAAGGTATCTTATATAACGATCTAAGAGTCCCTGTCCCAAAATGATAGAAATAAGCGACTTATACGGTATATATTAGGCTCAACAGCATAATCATCATCAGTCTATTTTGGACCGTCATTGAACATTTAACTGCCCAAGGATTCATCAGACTTTTCCGTCATGATTGTCCAAGAGCCAATACTTTCAGACCTTGTCTATTTTGTCACAACATTCTATATTTTGCCAGTCACAGGTTCGCATATGATCACTGGGGATCCTCGTTGTGAGTTGTGATAGCCATTGGTCGTCTACCACTCTTGCAAAACTTTCAGTTCACTCCCATATGAGATTCCTAATGGATTCTATGATGTCTCCGACTCCTGTGTTATACCTTATATAATGTGCTGTCTTGTCTTTCCATCGGATGTTGATTATGAGTCTTTTATTTAAACGTTACACAGTTAGCAGAATGATATCCATGCGTATCTAGTAAGGACTGAGTGCACCATCAGTTCTCAAATTTTGCCTGTAACCATTTTTCCAGCTTTGGAGTATATTCGTAAAGGTTATTCTTTTTCTGACAATCTTTTGATTCATACATTCATGGGACGACCATTTTGAAAGCTGCATACAGCTAGATTTGAGAAGAATGGCCACTTTTGATCGTTTACAGTTGCAAGGTTCCTTTCCCAGGAAACAACATTGCTAAAAATGTTCTATACATTTCCAAAGATTTTATTTCAATCCTCCAGATGAATATTTTGATATATAGAACTAGATGGCAATGATGGCTGGAGGGTTTACCAACAGTATTTAGAACAAAAGCTTTATTTCCATTATTTTATCAGTAACTGATCAATACATTGCACACACGCAGGCGCGTACACACACACACATACACATGTGTTTATAAATATATATACATGTATAGAAAGAGAGAGAAGGAGTGAGATAGAGAGAGAGAGAGTGGGGGAAGAAAATAGAATAAATATTTATTCATAAATAATAAGAGCGGTATCTTAAGTTTGAGAATTATGTTATTCAACTTTAAATCACTAGATCGGGAACGTTATTTGTAAACCTCAATATTGGAGCCTCGGTGTGGGTTTTTGGAGTATATGCTTTTATCTGCGGATGAAATCTACCCAATTTCAGCCATTGCTATGGAAGTCTAGCAACATTTATCCATTCAAAATAGCCAATACAAAAAGGATCGTTCAAGAAATCCAAGAACATGCACCAATTCAAACGTTGCCCTTGCCTGTCTGTTAAATAGAAATTTTGAAGGGTATTGTATCGATGATGTCAAATAGAGTCAGCATGTGATAACGGGTAGCGAGGAAACGATTTGATTTGACGATGTCTCTTCATAAAATGAAAACAAATTAGGTTCCTTGGATCTCAATATCGAATTCTTTAGATTAGCCATTTTAGAAACAAAATTGAGTGTATAAGCAATAAGGGACGACTGTCGACTTATCAGGAATATTTCTGTCGTGATTAAGCCCCTTCCCTTACTTCATCCCGTCGGCTGGCGCATAAAAATATTGGCAATATTATACTGATTTGCATGCAAAAAAGTGCCAATACTAATTCCTGACTAATGCAAGCAATGACTATATCAATATATTTTGGTATTGTCTACTTCATATAGAAATTTAACAATGACTTTTTTTTAAAAACGACGTGCATTTTCTTTCGGCTCTGTTTTTATTTGTTTTCTATTGTAGCTGACTTAGACAATCGGTCTACAAAGGCGAGTAGCCAGCAGAGGTCTCAAATAAATGATACGTCCCTTTTGCCTCAGGCATACTGACTGATATTACCGACAGAGCTACGAAGTCCCAACGCTTGGAAATAAATTGAATTTAACCTTTGAACCAAGCAAACAGTCTTCCCCAGTGTCATATATGCCATTAACTTCACAGTAGTAGTGTTTGTAACTGCAATTTTATTCATAAGAAATCATCAAACAAAACCCAACTCAATATAGGTCATTCCAGTTTTCAAGTTTGGCTAGCTATATATAAATGTATGTATGTATGTATGTATGTATGTATGTATGTATCAAGCATATCATGGATCTAGAGGGTTGAATATTTACCCCATGTCTTGGAAAAAATTATTTTTATTCCTTCAAGCCCCCACCCTGTAATAGAGTTTTGGACAGGGGGTTCAATTTTCATCGTAAGTTTATGCTAAATATACCTCTAAGTTTATTTCTGTGCTTGTCCTTGGAAATTAGGATTTTTTTTTATATGATCACGGCCTAACAAAATGTTTCTCTCATGTTTGATTGATCAACCTAAACACGGTATGCTGCCAAAAGAGGTTGGTCACTGAATGGTTTCAATTGAAAGACTAACCATACCTTTTTTTTTATTATCAGATGAAATATTGACAAGCATTATCATTCATTCTCCTATTAATGGTTTCTTTCATCTAAAATTTTAGTTGCTTTTTATTGCAACTTACGCAAGCCTTCAGTCTACGACATTGACTATGTTGCATCTAATAATAAAGATAAATGAAATATTTCAATTGAATCTCTTTTATGGATCAGTGGGAAAAATAATTTCAAAATGATCAATGACTCTTCAATCACTTTGAATCGTGTAGAATTTTTTATTTATTTTCTATTCCATCTATTTTTCCACGACTGTTACGTTTTTTTTCTCCTCTTATCCATAAAACAATTCATTTTCTTTTGTGACCGTCACTTTTTGTTAATTTTCTCTCTGGGTCTTTTTTTCCATTTGTCTTCATTTCCTTATTTACTCAATCAAGTTTTTTTTATTGTTTTTCCATTGATGTTTGTCTTTTTTCATTCAGTCAATTCATTGTTTTTCTTTTATTTCTGATTTCTTTCTTTTTACAGCATCTCTTCCAATTTCCAATCAAAAACTGAATTCTTCCCATCCCTTATTTATTTTAATAACATTCTTTTCTTCCTCTTTTTCCCCCCAGACAAGTATTTCATTTATTCTTTTCTCTCTTTCTCTCTTTCTCCTTTCCTTCGTCTCTTTCTTTCTTTCTAGCTTGATTTTTTTACTCTTTTTTTCTCCCTCCCTCATTCTCCCTTAATTTTCCTGTCACCTTCCCTTACCAATTTGTTTGGCCATGTATTCCCTTCAATAATTTTCTTTCCTTAAATTCTTTCTTTGATTCTCTTCGCCTTCACGCTCTCTTTATTTGTCCACAAATTATTTTCTCTCTGTCCGTCTCTTATATCTCTCATCCATATACATACATACATATATATATATATATATATATATATATATATATATATATATATATATATATATATATATATATATATATATACATATATATATATATATATATTGAAGCAACAATTCGCTATACAAACACGTTTATGTTTCTACCCTCTTCAGGCTTCTTCAGGCGAATGAACACTTTGGATATTGTATTATATTATTATGTATTGTATTCCTGATTTGTCTTGTATATATATATATAAACGGAGTCCCTTTCTATTCCTGTTCGAACAGTCCCCCGTCCGACTTTTAGCTATTCCCCTGCCTAAACCTTTTTTCACATTAATTTCTTTTCAGATTCCCCTCCTTTATCTTGGCGACATTTCTATTTCCCGCCATTTTTATCTCCTGCTATTTCTATTTCCCGCCAAAATGAGTTTCCTTTCTCCTTCCTCGTTTCATTTATGCAACTCTCTCGTTTTTATTTTTGATCTTCTCTCGCCAGTTCCTCTTCTCTTGGAAACAAATTCTATTCAACTCTAACCGATCTCTCTCACCCAGTAGCCCCACCCCACAGTCCACTTGATTGACAGGTTATTAACTGGGATCATACGTTGATCAATATCGATCATATACGATTTCTCGCCAGATATCCAAAGCAATTCCAGCCTTCCCCGTGAATGATCGCCAGACTTCCCAATCTAATTCGCGAGTCACACCGGCCATGACATCTTTCATAAAAATTCATAGACAGCAGCCAAGAAAGCAGCCGTTATACGCATGCTCTTTCGCGTGCGGTCATGTTTCCGGTTCGAGGAATAAAGATGCGAGCTGCAAGATACAAATTGTCATTTCTCTTTTCTCATCAGTGATCTTTGAAATTTGTGGGAATAGAGGCATCTTAGAATATTTTTATTTGTTTTCACTGTCCTTCTTTAGCACTCTTCTCTGTTATCAGGGCGTATTTATGAGTCTCTGAAACACAGATAGGAGTTTCGTATTTTGTGAGGACAATCAACACGTTTGGGAGAAGAACTTCACATTGGATTGATATACAGTGCGAGCAAAGAGTATATGATATATTTAGCCTCTACATTGCATGTCCAATCTTTTTTTATATACGTTCACGTATCTGTATTAAACACATTTCGGTCGGTCAGTCGGTCAGTTCCACTTACATTGAACAACTGAAATAAGAAGAAAGGAAGAGGTGCGATGTCATTAAAATACGACATAGTTCAGAGAATGCATGTTCTAATCGATTTTTGAATATTTCTCTCATATACGTCCATGCATCTCCATAAGACACTTCTCAGTCAGTCGGTCGGTCGGTTCCACTCGCATTAGTAGGAAAATCATTCTACACGAAGCATTACTTTCAGCTCTTCCTCCACTTACCCATTTTTTCCTCCTCTCGCTGCAACTACTAACATAAACAGTTTCATTGCTTTACTTACGATTCTTATTTTCTATTTGATGTACTAATATCAAGATTTGATCAAAATTTCATCGATTTCAAAGCTGTAAAGTACGTTTTGATTACATGTGTTTAATGTATCGAATATTATTTGTACTATTTGTGTCAGAGAAATCATCCCTGCTACTGCCTCAAAAAATAAAAATTGCTCCCTTGTTTTCAAATTTGATCGAGGGATTGTTTGAAAATACTGATGTCCTCTGACTTTCAATGAGGCCACTATTTCGTTTTCATACTAAATGGTAAAAGAAGTATTCAGCATTTGTTTAGCAGGGACCCAATACAGAGACGGTGTGCACTTCAACCCCTTCTCCCCGGCACCCCAGTCACTTATTTATCCGACCATCCCAATGGCTGATTGATCGAACTAACATGTCATCATGAACATTTTTGGTGACAATCAATAATTTCCCAATACAAACTAATATTGATTTAACCTTTACTTAACGTACTTTTAGGCTTATGAAGTGTTTTTTTTTTCTTTAGAAACGCCCCACTTTCGGGGAGGGAATCTGTGCCTCGTTAGTGAAATTCAAATAAAATATCATAAAAGTTACTCAGTATTCTTTTCAAGCAGGTAAGTAGTCTTTATTTCAAACGCTACTTGATATTGAAAATTTCACGCCTGTACTATTTCATCTGGGACAAAAATGAGGGTTAAATGATTTCAGAAGGAATTTGAATTCATTCCAATTTTCATATTGTATGATTTTGAGGATACCCTGTGAATTTTCAATTGAAGAGCAAATTAATTGTTCATCACATGAAAGTAGTCGATAGTTTTCATAGGTTATACGTAGCCGCACAGATTCACGCAAGGTCTAATATGCAGAGATAAACTTAGGCACATGCCCTGTCGGGGGTCATCGGAAAAGGTTTAAAGATCATCTGAAAACTAATCTTGAACAGCGTGATAGCATGCCAAAACTTCTCGAAGGCCTGACAGCTGACCGCCCAACCTAATGTTCCTTAGTCTACCAATCAAGCATGGTTTTTGGGTCCATAGACAAAGCAGCCAGGAACGAACACCGTATACGCAGACATGAGAAGAAAGTTCGGGGCTATTCACCTCCCAGGGATAGTACCACCTGTCCAGACTGTTGCAAGCTGCGTGCATCCAATTTCGGCCTGAAAAGCCAACAAGAGAATTATCGACGCAGAAGACAAGACCCCAAACAATGATCAAAAACAAAGATTGATACAGGTGGAACATCTTTGATCCGATATTCAGTGGTACTGTAACTCCCATGTACTGGTTAAATATCACACACACACACACACACACACACACACACACACACACACACACACACACACATATATATATATATATATATATATATATATATATATATATATATATATATATATTTGAATTGGGTTATTTCTATATTGAAAATCTTATTTGGAATGATCTCTTGTCATTACATGGTTGATAAATCAGTTGGCCCAGACAACAAAAGAGAATAAAATGCTAAAGCCCACTTTCCCTTGATTATTTTGTTTATGTTGACTAGGACCAAGCGATATATGAACTGAGTATTGATGGGAGTTCATTTCAAATGAGAAATTCAATATGATAAAATAATTTACAATCATTTTTATGATCATATATCGATATCCACACACACACGTATATATATATATATATATATATATATATATATATATATATATATATATATATATATATATATATATATATATATATATATGATACTACTATACATAAAAAAGTAGTGGAGTAGAAATTTAAAAAATGTTTCATACTAAATTGGAAATGCTGAATGAATCATTAATTCAATATGCAGCAATACATACGGATACTTGGTGAGAGAATACAGCTGATTAATGTTAAATTCATCTCTTTTGAAAAATGGATCCACCATGAAATACATTTGGGGTGTTTTTTCTCTCAAAACGTCAGTGCATATATATATATATATATATATATATATATATATATATATATATAGTGAGAGAGAGATAGAGATAGATAGATGTATTGGAAGAGGGAGAGAAAGGGAGGAAGAGAGAAGCACTGGTAATCTACGAAAGGGTTCAATATATGTTAGAGATACATGAGAAGTAAGGAATAGCCACACTCGTTCGAAATAATTTCGTGTTTAATAGTGAAAGGTTAGTGTTCTAAATTGCATTTTTAGCTCACAGAAATAAGTTTTCTTGGCCGGTTTCAATGAGATTTTCAAAAATCAAATATATGTAGAGATAAGGGGAGTGAAAGACAGAGAGACAATCATTTGATGCCAACTTATCAAATAAAATAAAACTATTCTGAACAAGAGAAGAAATTAATGATTGAAAAGTGAATGTCTCTTTTATCAAACCTACAGGAAATAAGATCAGTGAAATCTAGCTCCCCAAAATGGCCAATATGGCAACCCTGATAGAAAGGAACCATTTTTTTTCTTACAACCTTGCGAATATAAACTGGTTTAGTGTTTAGAATCTGGTCTGAAAATTGCGGCATCGTGACCTAGGTTAACTGCTCGTCTTCTGAGAAGCTTTGGGGGAAGATTCGATTATCTGCCGTCGATTCAAATGCGTGACCTGTGTTACCGGGTCTCAGCCGTCTAGTGGCTTCCTCGAAATATTTCATCGGCTTCTACCAACTCGACTGCGTGACCTAAGTTTCCAGGTCAGCCGTCTACAATCTTGCCAGAATTATTTCAACATTTCCTAGGAAACCTTATTTAAGAAAATCATGTTTTCAGATTTCTCTTAAATGTTTCATATTCCTCTATTAATTACGTGTCCTTGTGTAATTCAATGTTAGCTGAAAAAAAAACATGTTTTTATCAATTAATTAGAAATACCTCTATGGACATCTCTGTGTACAATTTCCATTGAAAATACTTATTAAACTATAAAATACATATTAATCAAAAGGAAAAAAACTGTAAGAAACTTATGTGAAAAAAATATATGCTCATCAGTACAAAGAAACACACACCAAGAAGCATTCGTACTTTTTTTTTTTTTTTGCTCAAATCTTTTATATATTTCAATTGATAACTTTGAAATTCCTCTATTGATTTATTTTCTATCACAAATCATATAAATGTATCTAAGGTATTCTTGAAATCAGTTATACTTGTAATGTTTTTTATACAGGAGCTACATTTCTCTCATTTTGAAAAATATATGTTTCTCAAAGTTAAATCGTACATTGCTTGTGAAGGGTAAGCCAGAAAATAGTTTGATGACCGAATGAAAATGCCATGAATTCATAAGAATAAAAGGTTTTGATTTTCTATGAATTAATGAATCAATCTATTCTTGTCGAACAGATGCAGCCATCAAAGATGGCAAAAGGTTCTATCCCATTTTATATTTACGTGCTTTTGTGTGTCAATGAATGTATGTGTTGATATGTTAGTGGTTTTTGTGAATGTGTTTGTTTAGGAGTTTGTGAATTTCAGCGCTCGTGGCAATATCATTTCGTACACAGACTAGAAAATTGGCATTCGTACTCTGCTGTGGAGACTCGAGATTGTCACTTTTCGGTGATGGATATTGGATTGCAAGCACTAGCTATCAAAAATCGATACCAAATTTCAAAACTTTTGCACCAGAAAATGTTGTTTTCTATTTTTGGAAAGAAAGCTCTTTTACCCTTCGGGAGGGCCTCATTCTGACAGGTTTATTGATAACATTTATATTCCCTAGAATCTAGATGCTTGTAGATTGTCTGGTTCTCTATTATAGACATTTTCCTGTGGAGAACGCCACTGACGTCATAGAGCTAATTTATTTCAACCATATCTATTCTCCAATGGAATTATTCAAATAACTTCAAATCTTGACGCTACGAATTTTCAATATATTTGTCCATCTCAAACGTATATTCTTATAATCTTTATTTTTTTTCTCTTATATAAACGCCTCTAGTCGTTTTTTGCCATTTAAAATAGATTTGAATGAGTCTTGTAATCATGCAATCATCCTTTGTGAAGTGGTGACATGCTTGGTTGATCGTCGCAGTAGTCATCGAAATTCATTGGGATTCTATATCTACTTATATAATCACCACATAAACGACTATATGCTTGTCTGCAGAATTCATCAAGGGAGGTAGATATTGATCTATATTTGTGGAGTAGTCTTTCTAACGGTTTTTCTGCTTATGTATTTTCATATGCGTAAAATCCAGGTTATTTTTGTATGAACATTAACAAGACGTGTAGCAACCATTTCATGATACTTTTCAAGTATAATGCATTTGCAGAATCATAAATACATCCGTCATTATTTGATGGCACGGGTCAATAAGTTTTCAATACCCCCCTTCTTTTTGTCATTATTTATTTTGTGTCACATTTCATTGACGACAACGTAATAACAATAACAGCGGACACGGAAGTTTTTGACATTTAGCATGCTGTAAGATATTTCAGTTTCAAAGATAACAATAAGCGAGCCCATGTCATTTCATGGTGGCCTGTGCGTGCAATCACTGAAAAGCGTCAATCTCATGTTACCAGTGATCGTAGTCCAAGATTTTCTTTAATACCACTGATGTATGATTAATTTTGATGAAAAGTCAATTTCCGCTGATTATTTTGATTTTCCAGTTCATTTAAAGATCGAAAATCACCTTTCGAAATCTAATTTTAATCAAAATACGGTTTCGATTCAGTCATTTTTTATCATTTAAGATATACAAGTCTCAACCGCAATATTCTGGCATTAGAGACATTAGATTGACGCTTTTTGGCAGTGGATATTGGATTGTGAGCACCTGCTTCCAATCATCATCATCATCATCATCATCATCATCATCATCATCATCATCATCATCATCATCATCATCATCATCATCATCATCATTTACCGTCCATCGTTGGACATAGATCTTCCCGAGGATTCGCCGCACTTCCTTATCGTGGACATCGCGAAGCCAGTGCTTTCTGAATTTGTCTAGCTCGTCTCTCCATCTAATACTCTGCCGGCCTCGGTTTTGCATGTGATCTCTGGGGATCCATGTTGTGAATTATGATTTACAGCCGTCACCAAATTTCATGTATATGTTATATTCCACTCAGCCATAATGAACGTATTGGGGAAAACAAAAATTTCTAATACAGAATATCAGCACTGCTGGGAATATTTTAGAGAGCTATTTGTTTTTTCCCAGAAAAAAGGGTCAATCAAAACTAAAAGTGAAATTGTTAACATTCAGTTTTTAAGTGAATCTGGCTGGCTGTGTAAATATCACACTAACAAACCAACATAGGCCGTTCCAGTAATGCCACAGGCTGAACATTTCATATTTACTTTTTATTATGTCTGAAAAAACTTTTCTTTTTTTTAAATTTCAAGTCTTCTGGGGGGGGGGCAATGTGCAATGTAAACTTATGCTAAATTGATTCTGTTATTCACAACGGCAGGATTCCCGCTTGTTATATTTTCTTCGAATTCCGATTTTTTTTTTTTTTTGAGACCACTGCCTGTTGAAAGGCTAGAGAAGTTACGTATTCATTAACCACGCTTTCTTTTTCAATTGATCACCCTCAAAACAGCATTGTTACAAAAATACGTAGGGCATGTGGCAGTTTCTAAATAGTAACTAATCAGACTTATTTTATCTTGGCTTTTATCGCTTTACTACAGCAATTTTCACTTAGACAGCACCACGTGATCGAACAGGAAAAGAAAGCATCTATCATCTTCTGTAAGCCAATGTTTTTGCCTGTTTATCGAGGCACACAAGCAAAGTTCACAACAAGAAATCCCCATTTATAACTGATTCATTATCATCGTAATCATCATCCATCATCAGTATTTTTGCATCTGCAGCAAGACATAGGCCTTCCTCAGTATCGCCAAGTCCTCTCTATTGCGGGCGTCACGGACCCAGTACTTTCTAAACTTATCTACTTAGTCACACGAGCATCTTTTGTCGACACCCGTTTCGCTCGTGATCGCGTTGTGAGTCATGATGTCTACCACTTTCCTAACATTCTTGCAACATGACCAGCCCTCGCTATGTAGGTTTTTTTTTAATGGATTCAATGAAATCTCGGACTCCTGTTTTTCCCTTTTATATATTGTGCTCTCTTGTGATTTCTCCGTGATATTTTGTGCAGGCTGCATGGTTCTCAATTTAAGGGCCTATCCTTTGGGTATGTTCTATGTTTCAGCTCCATAGATGACTATCGGGTGGATGCATTGGTCATATACACTTCTCTTTAGCACTAGCAGGGTTTTTTTCGTTCCTGATGGTTTGGCTTGCCCTCCCGAAAGCTTGCCATTCTAGAGTGATTCTTCGCTTGAATGCTTTTGAAACTCATTCACAATTAATTCGCAATGGAATAATTTACCGACAAAGACATTCATCCTTTTGAATTTAATGATTGCATACAAAAGAATCTAAGATGTAAACAGTTTTTCAGCATAATCATTAACAGTTTTAGCAACGACTGCAGCAGCTATTATGTCCACTGCTTTTCATCTCCTTCCATGAGGACTGTAGTTATGCTAAGCTCTATCACGTCTTAGTGACAAACCTTTCTGTCTCACCTTTCCTTGTGTCTGGCCTTTTATAACTGCATTCACTGTCTGACGGGATATAACCGATGAATTTTCTAGTTAAATGTTCAGCCCATCCCAATTCTTGCTGCAAAATTATTCTATGATTATTTCTTTCTCGGATTCCTTGATCTTTCACCATGTCTGAGAGTTATCCCAAACATTGTGATTGATAATGAGTTCTACATGATCCTCGAACCAT
Organism: Thysanoteuthis rhombus; assembly: GCA_963457665.1. NCBI lineage: Eukaryota > Metazoa > Mollusca > Cephalopoda > Oegopsida > Thysanoteuthidae > Thysanoteuthis > Thysanoteuthis major. The sequence continues at coordinate 52,870,937 of OY735220.1, forward strand.
GCATATGTAAACGTGTGCATACACTCAGATATGGCTCCATCCTCATATATATTTTATATATAATTATTGTGTCATCCACAGAAAGCTGTTTTGATGTATTACATCTCTCCATACAGACTTTCTATTATCCCATCCAGTACCACGAAGCAGGATTGAAACCTTCGCTATCGGAGGCCGATATCCTACCTCTGAGCTACGGAACTGGACGGTCAGTAAGGCTGAATTATATATATATATATATATATATATATATATATATATATATATATATATATATATATATATATATATATATATATATATATATATATATATATATGTGTGTGTGTGTGTGTGTGTGTGTGTTTGTGTGTGTGTGTGTATATACATATACATATATCGCCGTTTTTTTTACTGTACACTCTGCCTAGATTCAAACACCCTTGGTTGCTGAAGTTCATTGTGAAATAACAGTTTTCAACCGAGTATTTTGTCTCCAGTTTATCGAGAATAAACACTGGGAACGTCAGCACACATCTGATGAGTACGGCTCAAACATCATTAACAGGAACATAACTGACTTCCGCAGAATGGATGCAAAAACAAGGACATTTCAAATCAACAACGGGATGCACCACCCAAAAGCAGATGTAAATCGAATCTTCTTTGACAGAAAAGAAGGCAGTAGAGGTATAATTTGGTTAGAACTGTCTCACAAAACTAAAACCATTGCCCTAAACGCTTACTTGCATGCAAGTGTCGACTGGATGAAAGACCATGAAACAGCGGAAAAGCTTTATTCAGTTGTGAGGGATTCCAAGGCATACCGAGATGAATTAAACATGACTTACATAATGCAGAGAGCCTCATACACAGGCTCGAACTAAGACTGTAAAAAATGCAAAAACACAGTCAAACGACAAAAACTATAAATGTCAATAAAACACTGAGAAGAGAAACCCCTAGAAGGCAAATTCTCTCTTTGCAGCCAAGATACTGATGTAAATAATACCAAAACCCAATAAATCAATGGTTACAGAGCTCAGGATCAAAAGCCGAAACAGAGGGCTTCATCCTCGCTGCCCAAGATCAGGGCCTTCCTACCAAGAAATATCCAGTACACGTAATCAAAAACGGTGCAAACTCCAACAGCAGGTTTTTTTAACAGTGGCGCTAAGACCTTGACCAAACCATACCCGAATGTTCAGCTCTAACCCCAATAAATATAGACTAAGACATGATAGAGTGGGCCAATATATCAACTGGATAGTCTGTAAGCACTATGGTGCATCATACACAACATTGGTATGAACTCCACACATGACCTGTAACTGAAGCAAAAAGATGTTGCATACCATCCTCCCAGTCATAATAATCTGGGATAGAAAAGACAATGAATGCGTACTAATAAATATGACCATTCCATTAGATAAATATATATCTGTAAAAGAGTTTGAAAAAACTATTTAAATACAAAGACCTGGAAATTGAGATGGCAAAACTGTGGCAACCTGAGACTGTAACAATACCGGTTGTTATAGGAGCCCTTGGTGTTATCAAAAAGGGTGTTGACAAATATCTTATTAAGATTATGGGATACAAAAAATTGTCCACGCAGACACCACCCACATCCTTTGCAAAGCACTGGCCATATAAATATTTCCTGTTATATAACTATGCACTGTTACTTATGTAGCTTCCTGTATTAGTCCAGTACCGCCCCCTATTTTGTATATTTGGAAAAGAAAAAAAAAAAAAACCCAAAAAAACCAATGGCTACCGGAACTGGTGGTGCATCGAACACAGCTGAACATAGGAAGGGAAAATAAAGATATCAGATAAAACAAGCCTGAAAGTCAGACCATAAGATAGTTTCTGTACGAGGATCTAAGGAGATAAATGTTCCCAGCTTTACTTCCAAGTTTGCATCCACATTTGAGTCAACCACATCTTCAAAAAAAAGCTACAAATATTACCCCTCTCCCTCAACCCCTCTCTCTCTATATATATATACATCTCTCCCTCTCTCTCTTTCTCTCTCTCTCTCTCTCTCTCTCTCTATATATATATATATATATATATATATATATAGAGAGAGAGAGAGAGAGAGAGAGAGAGAGAGAATATGGGAAATATTTTACATATTCTTGATAAAGTAAATGTGACTCTTGGTAATAATATTCCAACAAAATATTACTTAGTTAATTAAAAATGTTACTGATATCCTTTTCTATGAATCCGAGGGAGAGAACCAATTTTATCAAAAAAAAAAGCATGTAAATAACAATTTCTGACATCTAGATGCAAGAAAAAAAAAAGCATTACAACTTGATGGAAAACATCTAAATTGGCACCTCCTAGCAGGGTACATAAATCACATTCCTTTACATCAGCCGATTAGTCGGTGACGGTGATCGCCGCTAGAGATGCTAGCGCATGTAAAAAATTAATTGGCTTAGAAAACAAACATATTTATAATGATAAGCTCGTAATTCATCTGTCCTTCATTTTTGTGAGATTTTTATTTTTCAAGTGAGAGGAGTTTATTGTAATATGGAAATTGATTACAATCTCTTACGCGCTCTTAGGCTAGTGACTCACTTGTTAAGCCGAGATTTCATGACGTGCTGAAGGCTTGGCGAAGTTTAATTCCTTGTCCATCAACTGTCAGTTCGGAGTGCCATGTTAATCCATCAAGTTCCAGCCCGATCACAATATCCTCTACATTCAGAGCTCTTGTGTTAACAACTCAAGTTGCATGGACGTGCAATTCAAATTCTCCTTCAGACTGCTACTGTAATGGTGAAACATTTGGAAGAAAACGAAACAAAACAAAACATCACACTGAAAGGGGATGTAACTCTTGATACATAGAATTCCATTTGCTGTAATAAAGGAAGTTTATTGAACATAATAATAAGGTAGTTATTTACAACTGCCAGCGGAAATGAAATGGTGTATGTATCCACTTTTGTCAGCCGTGTCGTGTTTTAGACAATATCTCCGAAAGCTCTCAATGAATTTTAATGATATGCTGTAAAAGAGAGCTAGGGAAGAATCAATTGTATTCTATAGATTTTTTTTTCATTGATACCTTTCCCGCATCGTAGCAATATGGCTTCATAATATCTCTCAATTATTTTACCTAGTGAGGATACATTAATTAAATTTCGGGTTGAATCAAGGAAGTTTTATTTTCAATTGAGAGATATTTTATTTTTTTTCATTTTTTCACGTACATCTATTTGTTATAAACCCGATCTGACTGCAAATGTAAAATTTATAATTGGGAATGAATGATAAATGCAAAATTCATATGTAGTCGTTTTTCAAAATCGTCTAATCATTAAATTACTCATACACGCATGTATCAATTCATGCTTTTTGGTACAGTAGTTCCGAAAGTTCTGAATGAATTTCAACGACATTTTATGGAATGGTTGGGTACGGACAGATGAAAAACTGCTTAAATTTTATGGTGAATCGGGAGATGTATTACGGCTTCTTCCACTGCACCGTAGATATTTACAAAAATATTTTCGTTCAGTTTATAGAGATAATGGCATTGCTAAAGCATGCACTCTATGACTGCTGTCTAGTTAGTCCATGAATTATTCAGACTAATACTATTTTTCGGTTTTGATCTCTACGTTTCAGCCCCCTCATGTCTCATTCCTTGAGAGGAAGGATGACTGTATCCCTTCGACGAATATGGCAAGCGAGAAGTGGATTGTGGTTGATTGCTTATGTAAAAAGTGCCTAGAAGAGGAGGGACTAAAGTAATGTAACCACTGTCTACATTTCTCAACGATACTTGCAGTATAAGTAGAACTATATATATATATATATATATATATATATATATATATATATATGTATGTATATATACATATATGCATATATATATATATACATATATATATATATATATATGTATATATATATATGTGTGTGTGTGTGTTTGTGTGTATGTGTGTGTGCATGCATGTGTATTGTTCTAATATATATATATATATATATATATATGTTGTTCTAATTATATATATATATATATATATATATATATATATATATATATATATATATATATATATATATAATCACACACACATATATGGTCATGATGATAAAAATGAGAGAATGATTTATTCCAATGCAATTCTCATCGATAGTAATTGCCACTGGATCTTGAGATTTATAGAAAACTTAGCCCTTGGTATTCACTCTTCATGTACGGAAAAGCTTTTATCGAAAGTGGTTATGGAAAAAAGAATATTTGAGAGAAACATTTTTTGAAGAAAATATATAGTGGACGAAATGAGAGTTTTTTTCTCAAAGGCATATGACAATATTGACTTCACTAAACGATAAATAGCTAGGCTCTCAGTGTTGTATCAGCTGCAACACAGGCCTGAACACTTTGAAGTTACAACAACTTTTTGACTACAAATTGTCAAGATGAAGATTGTTGGCATGTGTCTGTTTACATTTTCAGGAGAGCTGAGCCGATCCAAGATAGTGTTTTCAGGAGTTTTGAAATTGAAATTATCTAACAAAATATTTGTTTCACTGCAATGGGCCATCCATTTACGTTGGAAATCGTTAAGTTGGGTAGATAAATAAAAATACTTGTCCTGTTCAATCCTTTCGTCACTACAGTAAGGATTTCAAGGTAAATCAAAGTTGATCCCATCACAGAGAAGAGCCTCCGGGTAGTGGTCCGACAATTAAATGGATTTGCCCTGAGAGTTTGATCCTTGGCTATTGAATATATCATGATTATAGAGGAATTATAGAGAAAAAAAGAATATTCTTGAGTATGCAGAGGATCACGTTGTTTGGAAGGATGAAAATAAGTTCGAAGTTCATTTCAACGATGAAAGTGAATTCAGTTTAGTTGAATCTAACGACAGACAATTTGTTTGACGTCGTACAGGCAAAAGATCAAAGTTTGTCAAAATGCCTGTTATGTTTAGAGGAGGAAATGCATGGTATGGGGGATGTTTCCCTGATAATGTGGATGATTTAAGGACAATAAATGGTGATGTGTACCTAAACTTAGTGAGGCAATGTGTCATTCTTTCCCTAAATGCATCTCTAAACCAGCCACCGATTTTTATTCAGGACATCACAATTTATCACACTGCTAAAGAAGTGAAAATCCTCTTGAAGAATACAAAGAATTCATGAGATGACTTGAGCAAAGCCCTGACTTAAATCTCATTGTACTTTTGTTGAAGATAACCCGATACTAGGTTCGGGAACGCATCTTCTGTACCTGATTTGGGGAGAAAGAACTTTAAAGATAAAAAAAAAAGAAAGAAAGAACACCGGATCTGTGTGAGAAATTTATCACGCCCTGTGAGCGTTGCTGTGATAGGGTTAGTGTAAGTAAAGGTCTCTATTCTTCATATTAATTGTTTTCACTCAAATTTTCCACAAATGATCAATTCTTATGTTTTTAACTTATGCATAAATAGCATATAATTTACCCAATCTTTTATTTTGTCTGTTGTGTTTTTCAAATATAGGTTTTTCTTGGATAGCTTTTCTTCTTTAACTACTGTCGGTGTGTGTGCGCGAAAAAGAATGCAGTGAGTTATTCTTTCTTTTTTTTAAAAAAAATTTCTAAGATTTCCAGCTATGTATGGATAATGTAATAGATTCTATTAATCACTTTATGTATCTGACTAATAACACTCGAATTTTACGCGTTGTAAATCGAATATGTCCACTTTCTCTACGATACAACCAAAAAGCTGAAATGAAATGTACTCCCCCCCTCCGCCAACAGCTCTCCGTCGCTGTTTAATGTCTGATGTTCCGCAAATTTCTTTAAACATCAGAATTCATTTCACTCATGTCAAATAAGTAATAGTAACCGACAAAAACATTCAACGAATTCTCCAAACACTAAATTTAACGGTGAAAATCAAATTGTGAAAATTGTAAACAAGAGACAATTATTCCATTTTGCTGGTATTGGATATGGCAGATAGTTCTGTCGAAAGCGTTTTTTTTTTGTTTGAACATTGAAGCCAAAGAACTGTTCATTTATGCGAAAGACAAGAAAAAATTACCAAGAAATTCAATAAGAGGCTCAAATTATATATATATATATATATATATATATATATATATATATATATATATATATATATATAAATAATTTGAGCCTCTTATTGAATTTCTTATATATATATATATATATATATATATATATATATATATATATATATATTCTAGAAAGCTTCACAGCTTTAAACACGAAGCATTAAAAAAATTTTCAATTAGATTTTTTGTGTCACTTCAGTCACCAATTTTCCAATATCTGTCAATGCAATTTATAAAATCTTCCAAAGTGTTTTTTCCCGTTCCCCCTATGCTTTGTTTTTATTGTACAATGTATAAATTGTCTCTTATTGGGATCACCAGTTGTTCTACCATGTTACTGTTTCAATGGTTTTAAAAGCAAAACAGTTATACTAAGATGGCACCCCAGTAGAGTTGATCGAACACCTCCTCCCTTTTATTTTATAGTTTATGCCATGCAAGTAGTTAGTCATTTCATATACGGTTTTATGTGTATTGTATATCAATATTTCTTCATACTCCATATTCATCTCATGAAACGAGGCTCACTTACGTAGGTTACCCTAAAAATGTTTTCGAACGAAGAGGGATAACGACGGACATGACTCAGTCTCCGTATCATTTCTGTAGAATGCTCACCATGTGAATATTAAATCCATCGTCGCTTTTAATTCCAAATTTCATGCAACACACATATATATATATATATATATATATATATATATATATATATATATATATATATATATATATATACTCAATAGAACTTGTCGTGTAGCCTTCATGCCTTGTGTAAAGAGATCGAATAAAACATTGGAGATAAAGTTGATTAATAATCCCAATCAGTCATAACTGAAAAATTGAAAAAAAAAAAATGGGCACAAACTTAGGGATCAGATTAGCATAAACTTACTCTTTTAACTCAGCCCCCATTAAAATTTTGGGGATGTAAAAAACGGTTTCTTCTCGACATAATTAGAAGTGAATGTTCTTTGCTGCGAACTCGAAAAACCCATGTTGACAGTCTCGGTGGGATTTTTACGGTTTCTAAAATTTTAAATAATAATGATTTAAATGGACTTGTTTTAATAATCAAGTGCAATCTTTGGTTTCCATGGTCAGTTCATCTGAATGTTAGCTTGAACACAACAACTCATAATATCTCTTTCTCTTTTCATCTATTTCTATTATACCAAGCTGTTTGCCGCCCAGTTATCAAAGGAGCCAACCAAACCTTTGTCATTCCCCTCGCATTCAATTGTACTTCATCAATAAAGACCTACTCATTGTTGAAGAAATACTTGGTCTTCAGGCGTATGTCGGTAATTTATTTCTCATGGAAGAGGCAAACTCAATCTAATATGTGTATTTGTAAAAAAAAGATAGATAGGTGGATATATAGATAGATGGACAGGTCTGGTTAGTCACTTGATTGGTACCATCACGTGACAAAACATATTTTGGCAATGTGCCATGTTGAGAGTGATCAATAAAATAAAAAAAAGGAAAAATCTGAAGGCCAATGAATACCTTACTTCTCTCTTTCGTTGTGCGTTAATTACAAAAAAAAGTCTGATATTTGAAAAAAAGCAAGTGTGAATGTTGTAGGCGACAAACCAGTAGGTTGCTTCAGCATAAACGTACATCACGAATTGACACCTCCTATGAAGAAAACCATTTAGGTAGGGATATTTAAAGAGAAAAAAAAGCACTTTTTCTGTAGATATGATAGTGGGTGAATAATTATGTTTTCAGCTTCCATGTGCAGAAAACATGTCGAAAATAAACACACAGCAATCAAAATTGAAAACAAAACCTTTCAAAAGTAGACCCCCACTGACTACCTAGAACAACAAATCTCTTTGAAACACCCCCCAAGAAAAAAGAAGAGAAAAATCAAGCCATGAATGCCTCTAGGATTGCAAACATTTGGCAGAGCAAGCTAAACTTTTGAAAACAAGAAAATCTCACTAGTCCTAAATAGAAGAATACACTACAAATGTATCCTCTCGATTGTCACCTAGGGAGCTGAAAACATGGAACCCATGAGACTCACCCGCCAACTGAGATCTCTGGAATGCACATATGGAAAAAGCATGCTAAACCTCACATGGAGAGATCACAAGACAGCACAACATATTAGAGAAATAAACCAGTGCTCTAAACATCATAGAATCCAATAGAAAACTCAAGTGTCTAATTGATGGTCATGTTGTAAGTATGAGAGACAACCGATTGACTCATAACATGAATCCATGCAAAATCAAGGCCAACAGAAGATAAACTCAAAAACTATTGTCTCAGTGACATGAGAGAGTGATATAGCGAATCCTTGGTAAAGTTATGCCCAACGACGGACGATGATGATGATAGTGATGAAGATACCTGCAATACATCCATCCATCCATGGCAAGGCAGCCAAACCAACTCAATAACTGAATAGACCTATATTTGTGGCTGTTTTCGTTGACAGCTTCTAATAGATTAATAGATAGAGACAGACCAATATAGCTATCTATCTATCTGAGTGGCTATCCAAGTATTTGGGAGTGTGCGTGAGACAGAAAGAAACTCGGAGAAGTGACCAAACAGGTCAACTGCCTCTTACAGCACATAGAAACGATCACCCTCCTAGAACTCAACAACTTAATTTACGCTGGGGCGAAAATGGTAGCACAAAGCTTCACAACACAAGAAAGGACCCCGAGCAATAATAGAGAAGAGAAACCCAACTGGGAAAGAAGATTACAAAAGCAGATCTCCCAACAACAGATAGATGAAGTACTGCTTAGAAATACACCACACACGGTCAGACCACGAGTAAGACTTTGGAAGAAGTACAAGGTAACACAAAAAGGCATCGCAACTGTAGTCGAAGAGATACATCAGAATAGATTAGCCAAAGAGGCAAGACTGAAAAGATACAGACTAAGAACGGCCCAATACACACAAAACCGCACATTCCAAAACAACGAGAAAAAGTTTTACCAAGACTTAAAACCAGATGCCACAGAGGCCAAGAACTATTGGAATAGCATATGGGGGCACCCAAAAAGACACAACGTAACACCGCAATGGTTAGGAAATATGAGAAAAGAACTCGAAGATATAGACAATGGAGAACCAATAATATTGAATGAAACCACTTTGAAATATGCTCTTAGGAAAATAGCCAACTGGAAAGCACCGGGTCCCGACGGGATCCATGGATATTGGTTCAAGGAATTCACCACTTTATACGGCAGACTCACCCACCTACTCCAAAGTTATCTAAGCGAAGGCAAGGCACCAGAGTGGATGACCAAAGGCAGAACCACCCTCATCCAAAAAGGCCCAGAAAAGGGGAACATAGTAAGCAACTATAGACCAATCACGTGCCTACCTCTTATGTGGAAAATCCTGTCCGGGCAAATAGCAGAGAGAATATACATGTCAATGGAAAGAAGGGGACTATTACCAGAAGAATAGAAAGGATGTAGGATAGGAACCAAAGGGGCAGACGATTTACTCTACATAGACCAGATGATCTTAAGAGAAGTGATGAAAAGGAGGAAAAATATCGCAATAGGATGGATAGATTACAAAAAAAGCGTACGATATGATTCCACATAGCTGGATACTCGAATCCCTTAGAATGTTCAAAATTAACGAACCGGTGGTTAAATTCATTGGAAATTCGATGAAAAACTGGAAAGTAGACTTGACAGCTGCAGGGGACAAACTAGCAGAGGTAGGGATAAAAAGGAGAATCTTCCAAGGAGACTCGTTGTCCTCACTATTATTTGTTCCAACAGTGATACCGCTCAACAGAATCCTGAAGAACAGCAAAGGGCACCATTTCTCTAAAACAAAAGAAAAGGTCAACCACCTAATGTACATGGACGATATGAAATTGTTCGCAAAAACAGGGGAGAGCTTGAGACTCTGTTCAACGAAGTAAAGGAATACAGTGAGGACATCGGAATGGAGTTTGGAATAGAAAAATGTGCAATTATGGTAATGCACAAAGGAAGGCTGACAATGACTGAAGGAATTGAACTCCCAGACAACAGCAAGATTAGGGCATTGACCACACAAGACCGATACAAATACCTAGGCGTCCTTGAATGTGACACGATAAAACGGGAGGAGATGAAGGAAAAAATAAAAAGAGAATACCTTAAAAGGATAAGGAAAATATTAAAGACCAGATTAAACAGCAGAAATCTAATAAAAGGAATGAACACCTGGGCTGTGTCAGTAGTTAAATATACAGGACCATTCCTAGGATGGACAAAGGAAGAACTCCAATCAATGGATTGGTGAACTAGGAAACTTGAAGCATTACACCCTAGAGATGATACAGATAGACTATACGTTAAGAGAAAAGAAGGTGGTAGGGGGCTCATCAGCATAGAAGACTGTGTCCAGAGAGCTAATGTAGTCCTAGAAAGGTATGTGCAAATAAATAGTGAAGAAATCATCAGAGCGCGAGAGATAGTGCAACAAGGAGAGGAGGGCTAGAGACTTGAAGAGACTTGCTGTCACTCAAACCCCAGCGGTTACCACCATGCAACTGGTGTGAGATTCCAAATAATAATAATAATAATAATAATAATAATAATAATAATAATAATAATAATAATAATAATAATACAAAATTGATTATCCGGATTTACCATTGTCGACCTTTCCGTAATCTGATTTTATTAATATACAGTGACAGCTAATCAAAAAAGGAGTAACTCAACTATGCTGGAAATGTATAATTAGAGCTTTCTTGGAGCTACACGCTAAAATTTGATTGAAAAAAAAAAACAGAAAAAAACACTTTTAAATATCAGTTCAAATCTCAATCAGCCATTATAAGACCACAGCTGGACGAAGGCCTGCCCCTATCCTTCCATGTCGACTGTGACTCAGGTGAATCCTATCGTATCTTAACAGTAATTTTTTCTATCGTATCTCGTCACTTTATCTTCTCTCACATTTGCTATCTCTAGGGTTTCAATCTGCTAACCTTTTGCACCATTTACAATATATTTTTT
>OY735220.1:52887035-52892035 GCA_963457665.1 Thysanoteuthis rhombus
AACAAACGCACGTACAGGCAGATAAATACGCAATAATTAGATGTAAAAGAAAAAGACGTAGAGAGATTCTTATAGTTATCAGAGAGATTTTATTCAGTCTGTTTTGGCAAGAGAAACCACAATATAATGGTCATCAACAGACTCTGAAATATCTTGATTTTAAAATGAAATTTGTTAATAAGTAAAATAATAATAACCGTATTGAAAATATTGCTTTGGAATCCCACTGAGATTATCTATTATCTCACGTTTTAGCTTTAATCCCTCTCTTTATCAGTATCTTTTCAATCTATCGCTTATCCCTTCCGAATCTTGTTGCTGTCCGTCGGATACAAGTAAGATTAGACGGGGGACATGACTTAGATGGATTCATATAAGCGTTATCACACAGATTTTATTTCGTCTATTTTGACAAGAGGAATGAGATTATATTGTTCAGAACAAAACTTTGATTATTCTGATTCCAAAATGAAATTTGTTAATGAGTCAATGATGATAAAAATGGAAAGATAATAGAAAATGAAAAGTAACACAGCTTGTTATATTAGGTATCCAAATAAATTATTATGCATCATTCAGATACAGCATGATCCAAAAGTAGAGCCCAGTTCGCTGTAAAAACATTTTTATTGATGAAATAAACAAGATGAAGATCTTAGATAGGTTGGGATTCATAAATTTTAGTGACAATCGTGCGCTTGGTGGTATTTTTTTGCAATTTGACGTTATGCTAAGTTTGATTATAACATTTTCTAAAATCTCCTCAAACAAGTTAAAGTTGACCTGTGGGGACTTGTGCGCGTAATCAAGTATGTCCGGCACCAAAAGGAGTCAGCATCATGTCTCTATTGTTGGTAGCAGCTTATTATTGCGTGACACCACCAATTTGTATGAGAATTCTTGGTGTATCATCAGAGATATCTAATACGTCAGGTCAAGCTTAATTTTTTTTTAACCATCTGTTTTTCAACCATAAGATTATACGTGCTTCTTCAGAGATCAAATCATTTTCAAATCCAGAGCGAAGGTGATTTTAATGAAAATACTTTTAAAAGGATTTCCTAATCAAAATGATATTGAATAGCAAATATAACTCCCAAAATGATTTTTTCTGATTACATATAATTAGTGGTATTACACAATAAGTCAGGGCTACCCACAGTGGAGACATGAGATTGATGCTTTCCAGTGGTGGTCATATTGAATTGCACGCACAGGCCACCACAAGTGGACATCAACTCGTTTGTGGTGATCTTTGAAAATGTTATGGTCATACCTAGCATTCTGACAAATTGCCAATACCTTGCAGCGAATGCATGATTTTGCTAATTTCCTTCTCTGCCATTTAACATAGACATATTCGATGCGATACATGTCATATTCAATATCACTGTCTTCGATCTTAATACATTCATTAAGTAGCATTAATGGTTTTAAATCTTTTTTATTATCTGGTTTGGAATTCATATGTTATGGCTATTTTTGTTCCATATGCAACGTTCTCTATGACTCATAACAGAAGAATATGGAGGAGTCAAGTCAGGTGACCTTAACGGCCTTTTTATATTGATAGAGACCTTTTACTTTGTTTGCAAATCATTCTCACATAATGCTACTCGACTATACAAGTAAAACTGTTACGTCTTTAAATATTCATGAATATTTTATATCTTAATGTTCCTTTATAATATATGCTCCAGGCCCCGAACCAGTTCAGCCCGGCCTTGAATGCGAGAAAAGTACTTGCAAATCAACTGAGATGGAGAAAATCTCGGGAAGAAACATTCTTTTCGGAGAAAAACAGACGAAAATATTTTGTTTTGTTTTGTTTTAAAGCGAAGGGCAATCGTATGGAGTTAAAAGAGATTCACTTTTAATATCTTGAAGTGATGTCAACCTCGTTGTTAATTCTAATCAAGTCCCGAAAGAAATCCCTTGTGAAAGAAATTCCTTATTGGAGATTAAGAAACATTCAACATGACATTCACAAGGGATTATTTACATGTCACTCAGAACGAATAAAAAAACATTGGTATTTAGTTCAATTTAACAGAAGGAAATGATGCTGTGAAATGAAATTGAAGTAATAAAGTAGATCTAATCATGGAATTTCATATGGAAAGATTACCTTTCGAAACAAAATAATACAGAAAACCCCCATTGTAACGGCATCAGTTCTAAAGATGATTCAATGAGACACGCATTCTAACGGCATGAATCTTCTGATACTCTCACAAGAATATCAAAATGTCAAAGATAATATATTTTCCTGAACGAATTAAAAACGCATATTATGTTTGCAGTATTTTTTTTTATTCGCCTGCCATATTTTTCAATCCACCCGTAATAACGACAAATTCCTTGTAACGGCACTCACTGGGGATGCTGTAAAAGCACCTGTTTCAGCAAAACGACGGTGTAAGATGAAAGGAATTAAAACAAAAGGTTTGTCGAGAGGAACTTTGCCTGAAACGAAGTTATTTACTGAATTTTCTATTGATAAGTATTTGTTATGTAAAATATTTGTTTATCATTAACTAAAGATATGTTCTTGTGGAAACAATGGTAAATATTTCATTTAAGCAGGAAATCACTCCGTTTATTGTACAATGATGAAATGCCTTGGAAGGTAAAAGGATTGAAAGAATCCAAAGAACATGAAGAGAGTATATTGTCTGAAATAATAAGATGATTCATTATCAATCTGATATGTTCTATGCCTTTATAAGATTCCTCATTATGGCTTTTTTTATCAATTATTAGAGAACGCTCCACCTTCAAGGGGAAGAAAATCCCGTTAGGCCTAAATGGAAGAGCACACAATCAGTGCATTCTACCGACAGTCACCTATGGAGCTGAAACATAGAACCTATCCATAAGTTTGACCCTTGTGTTGAGAACCATGCAATGTGCACTGGGGAGGATCATTCCCGATGTCACACGAAGAGATCACAAGAAAGCAGAATACATTAAAAGATGAAAAAAAGAGTCAGAAATATGATAAAATCCTACAGAAAACTCAATTGTGAAAGGTCTGTACATGTTGCGTAAATGTCAGGTAACTGTTGGATAGCTTTACTCAAAACGTAGATCCTCAAAGATGGCATTACGAACCAGACAAGGTCAGAGAGTATTGGCTCAGTGATGCCCATGATAGAGACATATTGCGTGTCTTAGGGAAAGTCTATGTCCAATGACGTATTCTAAAAGGCTGTTGCTGGTGGTGGTGGTGGTGCCGTCTATGACGCCTGGACTTGAATAAATAACCAGTAGTATTTCTCTGATAAATTGGTGGATTCAATTCATACAATCAATCAAGTGTTTCTTACGGTTCTCTGTCCGTAATGATGGAATCTTTAACCCAAAGGTGACAATTCTACTGATAAAAACATCCTCTCCCCACCATTTGAAACAATCGGCTCTCTCATTGAAACATTTTTTTTCTTTCTTCAGTTTCTGTTTTGTTTTGTTTTTTCAATCTAATACATACTTTTTTTGAAGAACTCCTGGACTTGAGCAGTTGTGCCTTAAGCACTGTGCCTGAAGTCAATACCCTCTTGACCATGCTGAAGGCGTCAAAAAAAATCAAAATATCATAAAATCTTCAGGTTTTGAACTGCTTTGCCTGGGCGCTTGATATGAAGGATGTTTTGTACCTCCAAACCACGCTGGAGGCTTTGAAAGAAAGAAGTGCTCAGTATATTTTGAGATCAACTTGGTAGTGATGCATGATTCCCCATCTGATAACGACTCATGGTATTCCCAAACAGTCATCCATCTGAGTACTGACAATACTTGATGCAGCTTGTACATGTTTGTCAAAGATGATTTCGTCGGGATTTTGAATAATCAAATCAATTTTCCATGAATTTGGTTTTATAGATATGTTCACGTTTTTGTCTCACTGATAGATAACTAATTCTTTGTTTTAGAATATCTTACTTATTTAGAGCTAGTTGCCTTACAAAATATACAATCCTTTTTCGTTTCTAACACAGTCTCTCTTGTTGATAAATCTTGAACGATGCATAGGTTTCACAACTTGATCCAAATCACATAAGTGCCGGCAAATCATTTATGCATGTCTAAGTGAAGACGAACTGTATATCTCTTAGAAACCATCAACCAGGTTTCTTTTGTTTTCAAGTACACCTGCCTAGCTGGGTTTGCATTAACGTATCGTGCGTACAGGCCACAGCAAAAGAACTAGAGAGTAATTTCAACATGAATCTCCCGATTTTTTTAACAGGTTTCTAGCATGGGGTTCGATCCCTAATGTCATTCTATGCTATGTTGATCCCTTAGTTTGTATTTATGCTTTTCTTTTCGAGGAACCGAACATTTCAGTGATCACTGCCCAAAAAACTGCGAGAAAAGTAATGTATCTATTGGTCACTCCTTTTATTAATTCTGAAATTGATCACACCCAACAGAGCATGCTGTTAAAATACATTGGTCACATGACAGTTTCTGTTGAGTAACTAACAAGCTCTGCATTAATGTCATCTGATTTCTGTATGTTTGGTTGTATGTTTGTTACTATAACATGGCAAAACAGCTCATCACATCGAGTTTTTTTTTCCAATGCAAAACCATTGAAATGCTCTGACTTGGAGAACAAAGCAATTTCCAGTCTAATTTGCGAATCAATAGTTACATTATCGGGTCTGCTAAGATGATCATCTATATTATGATGATCTTATCACTCAAGGGAGAGGTCATGATATATCAAATGATAATTGTAGAGTAGTTATCTTTATATTATCATATATATCTATCTGCAAATAATTATAGTAAAACTATATATATATATATATATATATATATATATATATATATATATATATGTGTGTGTGTGTGTGTGTGTAGCAAATGACGTGCTTGTTAGAATGTCATTAGGCACATGTTTATAATTATTAGTTCAGTGAGTGCAAAAGGTATCCGTTTGTTTTCAAAAAGTCTATTGCAACGTACTTATCCAGCTTGGAAATCGACAGAAT
>OY735220.1:52897035-52919535 GCA_963457665.1 Thysanoteuthis rhombus
AATTGGCTTGTCTGCCTCGGTGGCTGGCTATGTATGTATACAGCATGCATACTTGTCGCACCGATGGAGCTACAGTGCTGAAAATGTAGTCCTTGTCATATCTACAAAAACGTCCTCTTTTTTTGCTTTTTGACACCCCAATAGGTTCGTAGTAGGGGTTCAATTTAGAATGTAAATTCATGCTAGATTGATTATTCAGTTTTTTTTAATGATTACCACCCAAGAGGAAACGAGAGAAATTACTTATCTATTGATCACCTCTTTTTTCATTTTTTAATTGATCACCCCAACACGTTATTCCACTAGACTACGTTGGTCACGTGACAGTTTCTATTGAGTGACTAACCACACTTATTTATTCTTGTTCGTAATGAAGAATGTTTACATTTAGTAAAGCGTTTATACCGTTAGATAATTTGGTCTTGCTTATTTTCGAGGAAATGTCGTTGGCCAAGTGTTTATCATCACAGAAAATGGAATCGGTGTGCTGAGTTCAAACTTCGTACTGGGATCTGTGTTCACTTCGGATTAATGTCCATTGGAAAGGCATGGATCAATCTCTCATTCCTCAACTTGGAAATGCTTGGGTGCTTATTGCATCTTATTCAATCATAATCATAGAGGAACACTGTAATCTAGCCGAAACCTGATCTGTAAAGCCCGGGCAGCAACGACCTGCCTAAGGGCAGTGTATTTTTTTTTCAAATTTCAAATTATGTACTACGTATTAAAAAAAAGGTTAACCAAAACTGTCTCAAAAGCTGCCCAAATATGTCTCTTTAGTTTTTAAACTCGTCTGGCTGGCTGGCTGTGCATTTATGTACGCACCACGCGAACAAATCGCTCCGATGTATCTAGAAGGCTGAACATTTGAACGTTTATTCCTCGTTACGTCTTGGCAAAACGTTTTCTTTGTCCTTTCCTCCATCAAATAGAAAAAGGGTTTTAGTTGGAGGTTTAATATACAATATGAAATTATGCAAAATCGGTTTCCAGTTCGTGCCCACTCGTTCGTCGAAAACAAAAACTTTTCAGTGATATAGCAGAAGGTAAGAAGTTATTTGATAAGTGATTAATCCCTTATTCAAATATTTTGTTTGATCCCTCCAAACAGGGTATTTTAACAAAATACGTCGGTTATGGGACGGTTTCTACGGAGTGACTAATAAATTCTTGTTTTTTTTTTGTCTTTTTTTTGTTTTTTTTCTATTTGGCTTCTTATCTTGAACAAATAAAGGGAATTTAAATGGAGTATTCATTGCTTTATATTTTATACTCTATGTTAATCTGAAAGGGAAATAATACCGACTACTAATTCTGTATTCATCGGGTTTACTGAAACGGATCGAAAATATCAGTTATTAAACGGTAAAAATAGATTGAGAGAGCCTACATAAAGGAATATTGGTTCTCCTGATTTATGGATTCAAACGCATGGAACTCTCTTGGCATTTCTGTAACAAACAAAAATCTATACCCACAACCCATTCCTGATAATTCTACAAACATTCTTGCTTGATGGGAATATGTCATCTTCAGTTACAATTGTGCCCTTAGTGCTAAGTTCTATCAATTTGTCTTGTCGTTCCGTATGACCATAATATTTTCGTCCGCGCAAAAAAGTTGGTATCGACTCGTGGCGGGCTACGTACGTAATAATTGGCAACAACAAGGAGTCTCATGTGAGGGAATTAATTTCAATACCAAGCTATGGTGATTTTTATAAAAATACTTTTCTCATTTTAATATGAATTTGAAAAGCAAAAATCAAAACTGAAATGGATTTTTCAGAACAAGATGCATTCGATCAATGGCATAACACAGTAATCGACGCTTTCCGATGGTGACATTATAGATTGCGCACGCAGGTCACCACAGGTTGACACCGAATAATGCCAAATTGCAAAAACATAGCACCAAATGCAGGATTCTTATGAATTCCCCCCCCCATCAAGAAAGTAACATGAAATCGAGTTTTACGTTCTCTGTTGTTGGGCAACGCATTTTTTTTCTTTTTTCTTTTATTATTTTACATGCTCTAGAAAACTAGCTTTGAACAATTTTCAGACAAATTTTTTTATTCATTCATTGGAACCTTACAATCACCTCGACTTCTCAGTATTGAAAAAATTGGAGATGGGTACTGCCAAACTCAGATGTAAAGTCTTGAGTTGTTTGTTTTCATGCCGTAAAATAAACAACAAGAACATTCCTTACCAAAATTAGGGATATATACGGATAAGTAAAACCCACATTCTTTTACCCTGATCTGAGTTCACAACTAGGAGGCTGCCTTACTAACTGAACTAAATCGACAAGTCCTAGATAGTGACCAAAAATTATCTCACATTTACGTGCGGTCTTCTTTCAATCTAGTAAATAAATACTTTTGTACTAAATATATAATGTTTTATCCATTATATATACAGTAGGAATTTTTCTGCAAGGTTTTTCAGATTCATCAGAAATTGGAGCGTAGTTTGACCTTGAAGCAACTAGTCTTTGAATTAGATTCAATGTTCTACCAGATGAAGATCACTGACAGTCAGTTGCGCAGTTTCTGTATACAGGCAGGCCTCTTGGAGTAAACAAGCCGCAAGTTCGAGTCTTATCAAGACCTTTCCGCTAATCACTCACTACCGTAGACTGATGGTCTGATTAATTGTGATAAGTAGTTGCCGAAATTCAGATGAAAGATATCATCATCAGCATCAGTTCTTGTCGTTGGACATAGACCTTCCCCAGGATTCGCCACAATTCTCTATCATGGGTGTCGCAGAGCCAGTATTTTCTAAATTTGTCCAGTTCATCTCTCCATCTAGTATTTTGTTGGCCTCGGTTTCGCATGTGATCTCTGGGGATCCATGTTGTGAGTCATGATGTCCATTGTTTCTCGGTCATTCTTGCAACATGGCCTGCCCATTGTTTCTTGTAAATTCTATGATGCCTCTGACTCCCGTTTTCTTCCTTATACACTGTGTTGTCTTTTGATCACTCAATGTGATTTTGAGCATGATTCTCTCAGAGCAAGAAATTAACGACAGTGGTCGAACTGAATTCGAAACTTTTTTCAGACTGCTTGTTTTGCATCCGTTCCAATACCCTTGGAAAGGTTATGAATCCAACTCTCCGTGCATACTGTCCTGACCCCAGGGGTCTGCATTATGCCCTCCTGTTTGATGAATGAAATGCTCATGGGTGAGAACAGCGACATTCATCGTTCCCATGACACCCCCACTCCACTCTGCACAGAGGCGGGAAACTGCTATTAGAAACCATCAACCAAAATAGTCAATAAAAGTTTCTCCAGTTTTCAAGTTGGTCTGACTGATTGTCTGTATCATGCTTACAGACCGCACAGATAGAGATAGAGGGCTGGAAATTTGGAGGGGAAGTTAGAAATTTCCCTGTTATAGGTTTTTCAGTTAGGGGTCCAATTTGCAATATAGGTTTATGCTAAATCAATACCTCAGTTTGTGTCCTACAGGATTCGTCTTTTAAAATTCAGACATTTTAGTGATCACTACCTAAAAAAAGGTGAGAAAGTAATTAATCCCTTGATCTTTATTTTTCCAATCGCTTAATTGATGACCCCCGATACTAACCTGATCTGTTGTTTACATACAGACGGCAGTCAGAATCTCAGTGAACATTGTATCCAAAAAAAGCAAAACAGTAATATTCTATTGTTAAATTGAAGAATTGAAAGTTCCGAGACACTTATACTGAATTTTAAGACGAAACAATTTTGTTGTTAATTTTTGATAGAATTTCATCAATCTATCTTTTCCTTTATATCACAATTCTTTAAGGTCAAATGCCGTTCGATGAAATGAATAGAGTGATATAGGTATCAGAAAATGAACCTTTGTTGAAATGAATAGTGTGATATAAGCATAAGAAAATGAACCATCGGTTGTATTTCCAACTTGTTTCCAGTTAAACGATTTGCCAACGGAAATAGAGGACAGACTTCTGAGCTAGATGGAATGACAACGCTAGAAGGCAGCTGAAAGCATTCCGGAAGTTGAATTTACAGACCAGTTTAAATGGTGGAAGGTACGCTGCGATATGTATGTAATGAGTGTGTGAGTACTTTGAAGTGGACTCAGGCTATTTTTTCGTCATGATCGAATGGCCGGATACTTTCCAGCGAAATTTTGTATATCAGGAGCAAATCTATGATTTTGAGCAGGAGTGTCCAAATGGAGAGAAATGGTGTTCAGCGGAAGAGACGGGTTGGAATGGAAAAATATAAACGTGAAAAAAACAAACAAAAGACAAACAGACTCAAACATAAATTGTTTTACAGTTAATTTATGATTGCTGGGAATTGTTTGGGTTTGATATTTTTGAGATGATAATTGCGTTTGGTCAGAGCTTGGAAGTGGAACGACCCCCTGGATCAAAACCCTCGCCTAAACCATGCATGTCGAGCGGAAGCTTCACAAACGTCGTATGATAACATTAAATAACCAAGGGACAAGTGAGTTATACGCCGAAATAAAAAAAATTGAAAAAAACAAAAACAACCCCCCGCCAAAAAAAACGACTACAAAGCAATGATACCCTGAAAATGATAGATTTGATATTCCGATTATCAAAATCTTCTATAAAAGAGAAAAAAAACAGAAAACAAACAAACGAAAAAAAAAACAAAAAAAAAACAAACAAACAAACAAACAAACATGAAGTATGGCCCGGCATCGAGAACTGATATGAAGAGGTTATATCAATTTGGCTTCCGCAACTCTTTCATGTAACTGTTGATGTTCAAGAACTAATTTCACAGAGCTCGTTATCACTTACCACGTGCAAACATACATACCACATTCATACATGCACAACAATCATATACACACAAATAAAATAGACTCAAACACACATACTACGTACGCACACGGGGCTAAATATGTGCCATAAAACCTAGGCATGAACACATATACATGAGAATACACGTATACACGCAACTAATTCACTCATACACACATGTCCCATATTCAAGCACATACATGCTCAGTGAATATATTCGTATCGCATACAAACTGACACACGTGCCACATATATACACTCGCACACATGACAAATATATATATACATTAACAGAACACGCTATGAACACATACACATACATGCCATAAACACAGACATACACACATAACGCATATTTGCAAGCTACATACGCCCACACATAAGCATATGACAGATACACACATACATGCAACCTGCTCACATATGCATACACTTGTCATACACGCACTTATACGTGTATACTACTTGAACATTTGTACGAGCTACAATCACGCATAGAAAGATGCATACAAACCACATATGCACACTTATACTTGAGAATATATTCACATACTTTCTCATACGCACTATAAACACAAACAGATGCACACAGCAAGTATGCACATGTACGTGCAGGCTACTTATTTACACATTACATTCCGATACACACATACACATGTACACTCAAGGACACTATATTTTTACGCACACACATTCACACACACACATTCACACACACATACGCATATATGTATATATTACCGTTACACGATTACCTCTAGTTTCGGAGCACTGATTATCACACATTCGCTAATGACACGACAGAACATGTCCTTGCATATATTACATATGCACACATGCCATAACAGCACATACATACGCACGCACTACATACATGTATCCCATGTATATATGTATACACATATACCACACATTATTAAACGTAGTCATGCACAAAAGTGACGATACATACACTTGTGCACACACGCCATACACATACGTACACATGTCTTAATCACTTGGACAGGTTCGTCAGACACACACACATACACAATTGTACACATAACACATGTTTACATGTTACGTACCTATGCGCATATTCACACATATTGCATGAGCTCTTGGATATACACATACACACACATACATCAATTTTACTGATATTCAAGAACTAATTCCGTAGCGCTGGTTATCGGTTACGCCTTGTCGTTAGCATCAATAGTATGGGAGGTCATGTTGACATAATATGTTAGTGTTTCAAATGGTTTTTATTGCCATTTTTATGTTTATCGATTGAATGTTTAACCGAGACTTTAAACACAAGAATAACATCCCCAAAATAAGAGAGAAACAAACGTTCAAAAAAGAAATTCGTGAACAACGATAATAGATAGTTTCTGGTTACAGTAAGCAAAATATTTGAATAGACGTTTAAGATCAGTTCTAGAAACAATAAACCACAACTGTCAACATAGATTATTTGGGTTTTTAAGTGGTTCTAGCTGGCTGGCTTGCTGGTGTCTTGCATATAGGCATAACCAACGGGTTTGAGGGTTGAACATTTCAGTATTCACAATTTATCATACCTAGAAAAAGTTTTTCGAATCCATGCAAATATGTTTTTAGCATAGAGTTCAACTTAAAATGTAAATTTATCTTAAATTTGTCATTTAATTTGTACCCAGTAGCATTCTCACTTACATTTTTAAAATTCAAATTTTAACTTTTTTCAATGACCAGCGCCCAACAAAACTAACGTAATCATCCAACACCTTATTTTTTTCCAATTTTTAATTGATCACTCCAAACATGCTACCCAAAGATGTTGATCACGTGATCAGGATTTGCATTGAGTGACTATGAATGCATACACATACATGCCCTGAACACATACACATATATGCCATAAACACATACATACACACATACCACATATTTGCGTGCTACATACGCTCTCGCATAGACGTATACCAGATAGACACTTACACGCCACCTGCTCACACTTACACACATGATATATACGCATCCATACGGGCATACAACACATAAACATGCATACATATTACAATCACACACATAAAAGTGCATAGAGACCACAAATTCACACTTATACCCGTAAATACTCCAACTGATGATGATAAGAGACGTGATTAAATGATATTGACAGTCGAGAGAAACGCAAACAAAACCAATCCATGTAATTTGCAGAGAAAAGGATCATGTTTAACATCACATTGAGAAATCACAAGACAGCACATTATACTAAAGATCAAACTGAAATCAGATACGTCCTAAAAAAATACATTCATGAGCTGGAATGGTTATGGACAGGCTATGTTGCTGAAATGTCGGACAACGACGAGATTGTGGTTGACAAAAAGAATCGAGTGACGATTTGGACGAATTTAGAAGATATCAGCACTGCAACGCCCATAATCAAGATGTCGAGGATATGTCTAAGGTTAGACGTCAAAAAGTCACCAGCTATTATGTTTGCTGCTGGTGGTTATGGTATATTTGCTAACTTAAATAAAACAGACAAGAACAGTAACTGTTGACAGTACATTTGGCCATATATGGATGGAGAAAATTAAGACTCCGACTAAGTTCCCTTTTGAAGTTTCAGCCGGCTAGTTCCAATGGCATGGCTTTTACGCTTCACACACACTCATACACACACACACACACACACACACACACATATACATATATATATATATATATATATATATATATATATATATATATATATATATATATATATATAAATGAGGTATAAGCTTATGCAATGCTCGTCCAACCTAGAGAATGGGGAATACACGCGTGAGTAAATATATCGCTTAAATTCAACTTTACTGACCATCCAGTTCCGCGTGACGCAGAAGTAACATGCCAGCCTCTGGGTCTGAAGTAAAGGATTTAATCCTACCTTGTGGTGCTAGACGCGATAATGAATAGTCTATAGCCACACTGAAGAGTTGTAATACAACGAAACAGCTGTCTTTGGATGACACTATATATATACATATATAAATATATATATATATATGTAACCAATCGGGAAGAAATACTTAAAAACTAAAGAAACCCTATTATGATACCGTTAGTTTGCAGTTTCCATTAAAGATCTCTAAAGATAGAGAGCAATTTCCTTCTCATTGAGCCGCATTTGTGTTGAAAATTCTATTGAATTGGCAAGGCAGAAGATACTTGAGATAAGTCTGCGGTATATCCACAAGCCAACTGCAACGATTTTCCTGAAAGAGAAACGGAGGTCTGACAATCACTCTTTCTGGTGCTGACCCAAAAGCATTGACTGACTTAAATGTATCTCTACACGGAATGGTTTCTCGTGATTGTCGGTTTCGACGTCAGACTCATTTTATCACAATTGCAAGAAGTAGCCATTTGGCTTCGTATTCCCGCCCCAAAGATTCCCCGTTTGGCGATCGGGGAAGCCACAAGCAATTTGCCGTAGATTGCATCGAGAAACTTCGTGATCCTCCTCACGCAATGGGCGATGCACAGGTTATAATTATTACGCAGGTTGAACTGACTCTGGTCTACGATTATGCTATTATGGTAGTTATAAGTATCGCCAATTATCTGAAGGACTGAGGGAGGCGAATGTTACAAGGGAGAAGTTTATTGTATGGAGGTAGAGTGAAGATTTAAGGGGAAATAATGACGTCGAGGAGGAGAGGAGGAGAGGAAACATTCGGTGAAGTTTCTGAAAATGAGTAGACTGGAGGAGAAGCGTCGAAGGAAGGAGGCGGAAGAAGAAAGGGGTAAAAAGGAAGATGAAAGGAATAAGAAGAAGGGGAGGGGGAAAGAAGGGAAGGGAGAATAAAAAGAAAAGAGTAGAGGAAGAAGGGGGATGGAGAGAGAATGAAATGAGGACAAGGGGGAGGAAACAAAACAGAAGAAAGAAGGAAACAAACTAAGTAGTAGTAGTAGTAGTAGTAGTAGTAGTAGTAGTAGTAGTAGTAGTAGTAGTAGTAAAAGAAAATAGAAGGACGAGAATTCGAACAAGGAGAACTGGAAAAGACAATATTGGACAAAAGACTCGTTGCAATTATTAGAGAAACGCATACGAGACAGAACAGATAGGATGGAATGAGGTAAAGACAAAAATCCGAAAAATATCTTGGCAGAATGAAAATAAAGATCACTCGCAGGAAAACATAAAACTTTTTTTCTGATAAGAAACGGTGTTGGCTACACATGGAAGGTTGCATCATGCAAGGACACTTGAGTTAACTGAATAGAATGTATAAAGGTTTCCAGTCATCTGCAAAGCGGAGAGAATTTTTTTTAATGGATAGATATGCATTTGAAACTAAATGAGCCGAATTGCTGTTGAACCAAGCCTTCATAATATGGAGTAATCTCACGAAAGTAGTCAAAGTTCATTGTTGTTATCCAAAAAATGGACAACGACGGATCAGCAGAAGCATTACTAAGTGATGGTTAAATGAATGGAACCCGGCCAGGTGAAGGATTTAAATTACTCTTTAAAGAACCCAGCAAAATATTCTAAAACGTTTTTTTTTTTTTGTCATAAAGTAGAAGATGGAAGTAAATAATGGTCAAAAATGTGGACAATTATGTCATCAATTTGCACAGGAGTCAATTGGAAGAGAATTAATGAATAAGAGAGAAAACGAGTCAAAAGAAGGAGAAAAAAAAAACTCACAACGATTATCTCTTGAATCTCCCAGAATCCACGAACTATTCTATTCATACGTTTTTTGTCTAAATGTTGAATTCGTCAAACTAATTTTGCAGATTATATATATATATATATATATATATATATATATATATATATATATATATATATATATATATATATATATATATATATATATACATATATATATATATATATATATATATATATATATACATATATATATATATATATATATATATATATATATATATATATATATATATTAGTAATCAAAATCAAATCACTTCTGGATTGAAGTATTCTCAAAATCTCTCGGTCACCAATAGAAAGTCGTTTAATATAAAGTACTAGATTAATCATCAAGCAAATGTAGCATGTGTTAGGGGTTCCGGGTTTTCGCTTACAAGCTGTCAACCCTGTTTCATTGGGACTCCATTTGTTCTATACAATATTACTATGCTGCCTTCAACTTTTATGAATGACTGGGTGTTTAAGGTTAGCGAATTCAGCTATCTCTAATTGGAGCCATATTTCAACACAGTGATTAAAACGAGTGCATCATCTCTGTCATACATATGACGGTATTCAAAACAAAAACAAAATAATTACTGAAATGTAAGATATTTCAATTATAAACGCTTCCTCTGCTACGCTCCAAAATGAGTTACCAATTTAAGGTTTCTATGGGGCTATAATCCTACATGATGGCCGGACATCTTGGAAAATGAGTAAAGACATGCCGACTCTTCATCCTGGGAAGGATGCAACAATCAGTCGGTCAATACACCTACCACCCCGAGTCACAGCTCGGAGTGTACACAATCAGCAATTAAGAGCAAAAAAAAAGAATTGTCCCATGAAGATTTTTCCACGTTCTTTGCTCATGCCGGGAATGGAACTCATGATATCTGGCGTGTGAAGCAGACGTGATAACCGTTACACTACCCTAACGAAAGATTGAACAATTTTTTTTTTCTAGTGAAAAAATTATCGGTTTAATATTGAATTACATATTTTATTAATCTAATGCCTCTCAAAAACATATGCTACAGTCCTGAATTTACCTTAATCCGGCCCTGATTATATAGCTGTCTACCTTAATATGAGATGTTCTTCAATGGTTTTAAAAAAAAATAGCTTGATGCGTAGTATATCCTGTCTCCCTCATGCAGGTCACTGTACATCTGGCGCCATCTTCAGGCTAGTTATATCCTTTTTGGCGCCAGGCCCGAAACTCAGACGAAGCTGTATCCCCAAGACGAAACCAGGCCCGAGGCATCAAATGGAATTGTTAATTAAACGGATGAGAAAATAATTAAGTATTTAATTACTGGATATGTTGATTATTCTTTGGAGTACAGGATAGGAAACAAACATTTTGAAAAACGAAGGTGGGTTGAATATGTAAGTTACCGGGCAGTGATATCAAATATCTGACAGATCTTCTTTTTCCGCTTTCGAGGACTACGGTGTTTTTGTCATTTAAGACACTCCATGATAAAAGATGCACCTCAGTTTTTATTCTTGAAATAATAGGAAAATATCCCTCGATTACCCCAGATCTTCATAACTGTCCAAACAACTGGGTTATCATATTTTGCTCTTATTTTCAAACTTTATATTAACCCCAGTAGTGACTGACTATTTACATAATTTGCATCGCGCTGTTATGTGTAACAACACACAGCGCTCACCTTTCGAGAGAGTGCAAAAAAAAAGAGCATCTTATATTCCATTTGAGTGCATCGTTTACTTTCTGATATCCAAGATAATTTGGTCAGACAATTGTCAAAGTTGGAGGCTGGAGATTTCGTTTTCTCCACCATAACAACGAGGACAGAAACTATTCCAATTCTGTCCTAATTTGGAGGGGTCAATCGGTTAACGTCTCTCTTACCAACTTTCCCAAAGTGACAACACATGTATCTAAGAGTTTCTATGTTACATATAAGCTATTCTGGTACAAAGAATTACAATAATCATCGAAATAGGGGTGGGATCGAACCTGGCAAGGCATGTAATTCTTTTATCGATTTCCCAAGACAACTTCCTTTTCAGTTTATCTGTCATTCACCTGTAAATACAAATCATTTTTACACTTCCTAGCGTATAAAAGTTCATGCTCCATTCTATCTATGTTTGTCTTATTCAACGTCCACTTATTATCTGATTGACATATTCAGACCTGTCTCAGCAAAGGCAATATTTGCTATTTGGCTTTGTGTTGTCTGTTTTAGTTTTGATAATCGTTATTGCCTCCTGTCTTTATATCATCCGTTGTAATGAGCTGATAATATCTAAAATTTCGTTTCCCTTTATAAAATTTCTACATTAAACCTTCTGTATGGCATTTTTCTTTTCAATTTTAGCTTCTTAAGATATAAGTGAATAGCTTTTTCTCGTACATTTGTTTCGGTTTTCTTTCTTTTTTTTTTGGTTTTGTTAAATGATGAAACTTTTCTCGAGTTCCAGGTTTGCTGCACTACAATAATACGAACAAGAACAACACGAATAATCCTCATGAAATTCGGAGGAGTAAAAGTCATCATTACCTCAAAGTAAATTGAAATCACAAATAACTAAATGGTATTCGTTTCTCTCACTGACCAACTTAATTTGAGAAGGCTTATATATGAGACAGAATTTATGTTAGAAATACGCAAGCTTCATCTAATTTTAATGTATCCAAAAATTACCCTGCTGGTATTTGAAATCACTGCAAAACTGATTGGGAAGCTGATGTCTTACCGACTGAGCTCAAGTGGCAGATCAAACAAAATGTATCTCACAGAAACGGAAGTGTTTGTTTCTTTCTGATAAATAGATACACTTATACTAAAAAATATGCTTATAGTTTTTATCCATTTATACAATACACAAGTTGCAGAAACCATGTCCAGTCGGAATAGACGTAGGGGTAAGGTTTGAAATTACAAGCTTCGCTTTACTCTTATGTGTTGTGTGCCAAACTTTTAATTGTCGGGTCAACACAATTTTCCGGGCAAAGGTACCCTGTTCCTTTGTCTTTAAATATGAAGTATGTGGATATTGTTTTCGTATGCAGTGATTAATTTTCTGCTCCAAACACTACCCATGTATTTGAGGGTATAGGGTTTCTACTATCAAGTTTTGTTCCAAACTTCTCCGTGATATTCTTTTAAAAAGAAATTTTTTTTCTTGAATATTGATTGAATCCGATTCACATTTTTTCCAAGATATTTATAACGGCCTTTTGCATTCGATGCTTATTTCCCTGGATTGCTCGGAAAACGTTTTTTTCTATTGAGCCAGGATTTTTTTAACAATAGATATCGATTGCAATTAAATTCCAAAGTCTATTTTAATGTCTTGCCCAAAGATCAGGACTTCTTGTAATAATGCCTCAATGACTCAGTTCAAGTCTTCGCAGATGGATTTGGATCGTACATACGCATCAAATCGTCGGGAATTTTTTTTCTATGAGTTTGTGAAATTATAATCCACTTAACTATTGTATTTATAGGCAGAACACTGTTCAGATTTCGGAACAAAATGTCCAAACATCTGAGCCATTAAGAGAAGTTATAAAACCTTTCCATAGAAATGCTGCAAATAGCTTGACATTCATGGTTCTAAACACTGAATATGTGAGAATAGATAAATGGATATTTTACCCATCATATCAAAACAAATAAACCTTGTGTCTATTGTTGGGAAAAGACATTTTTTTGAATTCTGACTTCATAGGGAGGCAAGCAGATGAAGTAAGTTTAACTCCCAAACAGGCATTTAGAGTTTCCTTTACACGAATGCCCTATGGAAAGGCATGAATCTACCTCTGCGCCCAACAACGTGCAAATAGTAGGACAGTCGAAATGCTTTCCCTCTGTGAAGTTGGGCTAGCACACCGTTTCTGTAAAAAAAGGGTGATTGGCACTGAAAATGCTTGTATCTCCACAGATCATTCAGGAAATGGTGTCAAAATAATAGCCTCGCGTGTTGCGCGACATGGGAACAACTTAGCTGAGATTTTATGGGTGGCACGCTGGAGAACGGATCTGTATCGTATTAATTTGATAGCACTTATATTCATTTTGTCCCTTTACAGTGCACTGCAGACTTACTAATTTTGATGGAACGTCAGAATTTATAATCAGTTCATCGTATCCCTGTATGTTAGCATGTTTTTTATGGGTTGTTGAATAATTTCCTGGTTGATTGTCGGATATAAATTTATGCTATCGCCGTCATAGCTAAATCACTTCGTTACTTTACTCTTTTGAGGGAGTATGAAACCCCCCCAAAAAGAAAAAATTGAGCGAAACATTACCCTAGGATGTCAGAGCAAGCTCAACTTTCAGAAACAAAGGACCGAAAGACTAAATAAGCCGGACGATTTCATTTGCTTATACTTGTTTATAAAACACCCAGTAAAATCACCGTTCATGAAGGCACGATACTTTTCTATTTGATCATTTCAAGACTACTCAATTATTGATTGATTTTCTTTTTCATCCCTCTATCTATTATATACATTATAGTCTGAAATATGTCATAACACAAAATTTTCCCATACGTGTCGTGCTCTTCTAAGCTTGGTAAACACTGATAAGATATCTTAACCGTACAACATCAAAGCCAAGAAAAAAAGCACTAGTCAAGGTATCACTGTACAGATGACGAATTTCTCTTTTAGTAATGCATAAATGGTTTTCTGTAATGTACCAATAATAGAGATATTCACTATTTATACTTGAATATCACAATTAGTGCGGTTTTGATACGCAGGTTTGATGTAGTACGGTTAAGAAATTGCCATACATCTCAAACTGAAAACCATCCGACGTGTATATGAGAGAATTATTGTCAACATCATGGGTAGAAATAACAAGACAGTGCATTATATTAGAGAAAAAATCAGGAGGTAGGGATATCATAGAATCCATTAAAACCCCAAATGGCAATGGACTGGTCATGTTGCAAGAATGTAAGACGACACTAAGAGTAATTTCTTTCGTAGTTCAATCAACTGTGATGAATTTTCAACTTCTCGTACGTCAAATTAGCAATGCTCCTTGTGAAAAAAAGAAAAGAAAAAATCTACTCCCATGAGTGATAATTAAGATAGTTTAGATACCTATTCGACTGCACAGAAAACTTGCAGCTTTCTTTCTTATCAGAGTTTTAAATACTGGACTTGAAAAAGATATTCATTCCGTTACATGAAAAAAAAACAAAAAAACAAAACAAACACGTGATGGTGACGGAGATACTTGCTAATTCAAAATAAGTGTCAATAGTCAATCATTATCATCATCATCATCACCACCACTACCACCATCATCATCATCATCATCATCATCATTAATTTCCTATTGTCTGTCGGTAGACATACATCTTTCCAAGGGTTTGCTACGTTCCTCTATCGGAGGCGTCGCGGAGCCAATATTTTCTGAACATGTCCTGTCCGTCCTGCCATCATACATTCTGCCTGCCTCGGTTCCGCATGTGATTCATAGATCCATGTTGTGAGTCATGATGCTCATCAGTTGTCAGATATTCTTGCGACATGGCCAGCCCATTGCCATTTGAGTTTCCAAATCGTTTTTATGTCTCCGATATATTGGGTTGTCTTGTGGCCTTTCCATGTGAGGTTGAGCACGATTCTCACATGTGCACTTTGCATGCTTCTCAGTTTTGGGGCCATTCTCTTGGTTAGGTTATCAATGTTTCACCTCCATCAGTGACTCTTTGTTTTTGGTCGATGCATTCAAACTTAAGCACAATCAACTATTTTTAATGATATTTCTTAATCTTCCTACAATACCAAGGGTGGAGAACCTCTTTGTATGCGGGTGCTCAGATTGGCGGTAATCTTCTAAAAAAAACCTTTTACGTCCTCTAGGGAATTTCAGAGCAACAGACAATCATTTTGTTCGATAAATGGATATTATTGTCCTCCCCCCCCCACTTATTTTTGTTTTTGGAGCGGTGTATCACTGAGCCCGTGAAATTACTCCTGGAGTGACAGCTGATTAATTTAATATTGCCCTACAAGATCCATAGGTTCATCTACCCTTGAGCTCGACTTCCCCTTATATTTGACCTCGTACCGTATTATACAAATCTCAGTAAATATCGTAAAGTCGTGTATGTTGCGAATGATTCTGTTTGAGATTGAAAACAAGACTCCACAAGGGATTGAAATCGAGGTAAAAGTTATCGTTCCTGGTTTTGGTTGTCAGTCAACTGTGGAAAATTCCAAACATCTCATGTGTCCAATAAGCAATACATCTTGTAAAAGGATATACTTTCATGAGGTTTATGTCTTTTCTACGCCTTATCTATATCTATCTTTTCGATGTAAT
Organism: Thysanoteuthis rhombus; assembly: GCA_963457665.1. Taxonomy (NCBI): domain Eukaryota; kingdom Metazoa; phylum Mollusca; class Cephalopoda; order Oegopsida; family Thysanoteuthidae; genus Thysanoteuthis; species Thysanoteuthis major. The sequence goes on from OY735220.1 coordinate 52,912,870, forward strand.
ATCGTGTCCATTTATCAGATATTTGATAAATTACTCTTAGATTACTGAACGCATCCATATGGAAGTAATTAGCAGTATCGATTTCACTTTAATAGACTTATCGCAATATTCTTAGATTACATTCAATGAAGAGATGACGTTGAAAATAATATCGTTATGACTACGATTGGCTCTAGGCAAATGCAGTTTGTTATTTTTGTTACGATCGATTCCGTTTATCAGATGATAAAATCAACGGTTATCGCAGAATTTATATTTTACACCACTCAATGCATTCCGCCGTGATATTTTGTTTTTCAAGAATGTTGTTATTGTATCAACTAACCAAAGCAAGCTTAATTCTGAGATACGTGTTGACTTGAATTGATGTGAGGTAACTTATCCATTGTAAGCTTATGTAATGCTCTTCAATAGGAATAGAGCACTGGTGTATGAGGAATTTCGGCATAAAAATGAATATATCGCTTAAATTAAGCCTTACTGACCACCTAGAGGTAGGATATCGACCTCCAGGTCCGATGTGAGGGTTTCAATTCTGCCTTGCAGTACTGGATGGGATAAAGTCTATAGCCACACTGAAGAAATGTAATACATCGAAACAGCTGTCTGTGGATGACACAATATATATATATATATATATATATATATATATATATATATATATATATATATATATATGAACAGTGTAAGAGGGGTATATTGATTGGCAGAAAGAAAGACTTCTAACAGAGTTTTGTCCTTATTTGAGCTATAATAACTACGGCATAATTTGGACCTTTATCTCTTTCGACCAGTGTTGCTGCTTTACGCTTTTTTATCTTTGAACTGTCGACGTTTAATACATCATGAGCCACACGATCAATCAGCAATGATAATTTGTGAATGTAACCGGAAGTGTGTCTACTTTACCTTGGAAAATTTTAAACTCTCACATTGTTCTATACAAAAGGGTGTCGTGCTAGGGGTACCAAGAAGAGACCCTGAAAACATCCAGATCAAAGCTCCTCGAGGAACATTACCACGGTCAAATCCCTAGTAAATTTGTTTATGTTATATATCATTTTTTCACTTCTTATTCCACTATCTTTCTCCTCCTATCACTGTCTCTTCCTTTTACAATCTCTGTATTTCCGCACACACATTCATACACATACACACACACACACACGCATATAAGTGAGAGGTGTCTATGTGTTTGTGGGTTCATCTGTCACGCTATGAAAATTACCTAAACATGTGCGCAGCAAATCAAAATTTGATATGCCTGATCAATTGGCCTGGGAGAGGTTTTTACAACAAATTATTTAAAAAAGATTTAAAGGGGGCTGCTATAAAAATGGAAGTAAATGTGGTAGTTGAGCGTACTGTCTGCCTGTATATGTGTGTGTGTGTATATATGTATATATATATATATATGTGTGTGTGTGTGTGTGTGTGTGTGTGCGTGCGTATGTGTGTGTGTGTTCTTATTGCGTGTATTTATATATAATCCTCAGAGGGTGTAAGATAAAGAGGTCAAAACTGAAAATTTTCCCTCAAATTAAATCTTTTGAGAAATAAAGAATTTTTTTTTTTTATGGGGCTTTCTAATCATTAGTAAAATGCAAAACTTGATCCTACATTCAATATGTATATCTATGATAATGATTAAATAGTTGTGTCATCCACTGACAGCTGTTTTGTTGTATAACAACTCTTCAGTGTGGCTATAGACTATCCAGTACCACTAGGTAGGATCGAAACCTTGGCTTCAGACCCAGAGCATGGCATCTCACATCTGCCCTACGCAGATTAAATTTATGCGATATATTTACCTACGCATAATTCCCCACCCACCACAGTGCCGTATTCATGAGTTCGAAGTGCATTGCATAAGCTCATGATGAGCGAGTTACCTCACTTAGAGGGTGCTCAACCCTGAATAAGGGAGCGTTAATAAATCTCTCTCTATATATATATACAGAGAGAGAGAGAGAGAGAGAGAGAGAGAGAGAGAGAGAGAGAGAGATACTGTAATCTTTGAACGTTTTCAAATATTTTTCTATTTCTCATGATGTTTTTAGCAGTCGGTAGCGTCACCAGATCGGATTTAAATTAATTTGAAATATATTCACCAGTGTATTCACTGATTGCAATATGCATCTTCGGAAAAGTATGCGAAGAATCTGTTATCTAGACGTTTTTCCAATTTTTCAGATTACATTACAGTAATTATGATCACCAAAACGAAACATTGCCAGTTTCTGAAGAGTGTTTTTGGCTGGATGTGTTGACATTCACCAGTTATGTATCCTTGTTTATCGTGTTTTTTTATGAGCACATCAAAAAAAAAAAAAATAATTATGCTTTCTATTTCTATTCTTACAAAATGAAAAAAAAAACAACACTTTGAATATGTATATATATATATATATATATATATATATATATATATATATATATATATATATGTATATATATATTCAGTACTCTTGAAAGTAATCAGGCAAATTTCCATGCTGCAATTTTGTCTAGAATAAAGAGAACAATATATGAATAGCACCATCCTCCATTGTATGTGCACAACGACTTCAACTGTTCCTACGCGTAACGAAGCAACGTGCAGGATTTTTTTCTTAAAGATTGTTGGTAGAACTCGTGGAGACTTCTTATGCTGCATGACAGACACACGTACACAGAAAAGAGCGTCCTCTGTTGAATGTTGCAAACACCATCTTTGCCAGTTGTTTGCAGACTTGGTGTTTTAATCATTGTATCTGCTTTAGTCGAATTATTTCCCACGTCTATTAGATACTGGCAACCAAAACAGTAATCATTATCATTGTTTTCTTCAGTTTTCATGTTGGTTTGGCTGGCTATGCATATGTCAAGCATACTGGCTACACCAAAGGAGCTAGAGGGCTCAAAATTTACACATGTCTAAAAAAAAGGATTTTTACCCCCACCTCTAAATAAAAAATTATTTTATCGATCTTACTTATTTTTTTTCCATTTTAATTCAGACGTTTCAGTGAGAAGTAATTCATTCATAGGTCGTCCTCTTTTTCCAATTTTTAATTAATCACCCCTTCATGCTGCCAAAATACGTTGGAAACGTGACGTTTTCTATCGATTGACTTACCAGACTTGTGTTACTCCTTTTTTTCTTCCACAAAGTGTCAGACGTGTGTCCTCCAGCCATCTTTCGTTGTTCTTTGTTCTGGAACATAGGAACAAGTTCCCTGCGATGATCCTATTTTGCACATCCCAGAACAAAGAACAACAAAGAAGGCCGAAGGGCACACCACCGAAGCTGCTGTGAAAACAAAAAAGATTAACATCGTCGAAGAAAATTAGTCTAAACGAAATACAACAATTTTTGCCATCCTTATAGAACACACTTTTCCCAAAAATGTTCACTGATTATCAAGTATTATAATTAGGCAACAATGAGTGCCAATCTCTGGACTTTTCTGCCTCTAGTTATATAATATGTATGTATATGTATGTATTGCTATACTTCTTGCCTGTAATATATGTCACAAGGGATGGAAGTTACCGAGAAGTCTCCCACATTTTTTTGGGGGGGGGTATATGCGTAACGATTGTTGTTCTTGAACTTGAACCAGAGGGTGCAGAGCATCGTATTGTTATTGATATTTTTTAAGCCAGTGCGCACCTAAGCACTCAAGTTTACTCACACGAACTCTAAATTTCTAGAAAACATTTTAAACTGGGATCCTATATTGGTATATATCTTGAAAGATCTTACAGGAGGTACTGGAATTCGAGTGTCAAAGATTATGTCATCATACCTGATCACAACCATTTTGATTGTTGTGAATGTTAAAAAAACTAGCAGTTACCGTCATTGCAATTTTTAGAATGATTTTCAACCGACTTATAAGATCTGGATGCAAAACTTGAAAATCACGAACTGATGTTACAAAAAACATGCTGTATTTCAAATATTTGGTGACACAATTGCCAAATAGTTCATGCTTAATATGTTCCATCATTCAAACCATTTGGATCGGAAGTTCTTTAGACTTAACATCCACGTACTTGTGTGCCAAGGCCTCCCACTGGGACATGTACCCGGAGGTCATCAACGAACCCTCTTGTTTTTACTGAAATTAGTTAGGGCGTAATTCCATTTCAGTGTACATTCGTTATCAAAAGTTTTCTGTTAGTTAATATATTGGGTTATGCGAAAAAACATATTAAACATTTTTTACCCCATTTAGCATGATTTGACATCGATCAAAATTCGGCTTGCGGCTTCTGTAGACCCAAAATAATACGACCATTCTAAATATGGTCATGTTACATATCATCAGAATGGTATTGGAATACTGATCATTTTGTTTAGAGAGGGATCAAAGGTCCGAGGCCAACAGGAATCGAGTTATATGCATTTACATGTATTCTCATGCGTATTTAATTTGTTATCTGACATATATGCACAACGTTATGATTAACCAACTATGCTGGGAGCCGAGGGGCACCTACCGAGCATCACCTGGCACCTTCTATCAAGTGTTTTTTTTTTGTTATGTACATACCTGTATTCAATGGTTTTGATCGTTAGAGATTTGGACAGGCTATGATTTCGGGGTTGGGTATTACTTGCAAGAGAAAAGTTTTCTCAAAAATTGAAGATATGAAATTACTGACCCTCCAAAAATGTCCCGTTTAACACAGATTGTTCCCCAGACCGATTACTAATGATAACGTTAAATGAACATGTGTTGGAAGTTTAAAAACAAAAAATATTTCCACAAATTCTGGGTAGATGAAGGTTAAGTGGGGACAGAAATATGTAAAAATGTGAGAAAAAAAACACCAAAAAGCCCTCGACAAATGCAAAAATGCCCAGCTTCACATTCTTGGATTTTGCCTTTCTGGCCCAAAAGACATAAGTTATCAAGATACCCTGTCGGAAAGCTGATGAAATTCCCTTTAAAACAATATGTATAAATATCTCAATCGAGAAATAATTCAACAGTCCAAAGACATTTTGACTATGAGTTACATGTATACTTTAAATGTTCTTAAAAAGCGCCAAATAGTAATCTTCACGTCTGGCTGTAATACTTCATTCTTAACAGATACAAGCTTGAAAAATACAAAGATAATCAGACTTCCTTTCTAGCGATATATTTATATAAAGACATTCATCATGAAGTAGAACCAGGATCCATAGATTGCAATCTATGAGATATACGTGTAATTGTAATTCTTTTGAAAATGTTAAATACTTGAGTTCATATTTTGGCTGTAACTTTCCCTGTGCAGAAGATACAAAATTGACCGAATATATATACACTTATCTGAAATGATTTCCCATCGTTACATGGTTAATGTATCATTCAACTTCAACAGATTGAGCAATCAAAGGAAATGAGTCTGTTTCTTGCAACCGATGGGCAACAGCTTCGATGTAGCAAAGCACTCACCATTGTGCTGTAGAGCCCACTGAGAAAGGCCATGGCTGAATTACTTCTCTTAACCCAAATTATTACCTCGCTTATTCTCGGTCGTTTTGAGCTGTTCGGTACAATGGTAAGAGTATCAATATGCTGGAGCAGCTACCTATTTAAAGAAGTTTCGATTCCTGCAAAAACCCCATTTTTGTCAATTGTTCATTCTATAGACGTTGTTTAAATTGAATGATATATAAACCGGGTGACGACGGGAAATCATTTCAGATTGAACAAAATGTTCCATATATCAATCTATCTATCTATCTATCTATCTATCTATCTATATATATATATATATATATATATATATATATATATATATATATAGAGAGAGAGAGAGAGAGAGAGAGAGAGAGAGAGAGTGGTGGGGGCCCGGAATGAGCAGGGTTCTAATTACGTTTTAACGATAATGTTGAATCAAACCCTAATTTTCCGAAAAGGTTATGCCTTTTTAAGTTATTTTTAGGGATGTCATTCTACTGAGCAACCACACTTCCAGTTTCAGTAGGAAATACAAGCTCACGTCATTAAATTATTCTATTACCAATTTCAGCCACTCGCTTTGAGCGCTCAGTTCAAAATCTGGAATCGTTTTCCGCACTTTTCTTCTTAATACCGATAATTCCCCGCTTCTCATCTTTTTCCGTTACTATCTCATTAATTTTCTACTTATTTGACGGCCTGTCATAAAAGCGTTGCATATAATGCCACGTTGATCGCAGGTTTTAATTGGCAATCGTAACATTTTCCAGTGGGAAGTGAAGTACTGAGGATATGGTGGGTTGGGATAGGAAAAGGAGATGCTCGATACTTTGTATGTACCATATGGAAAGGATGAAATAAGACGGATGGGTAAAATAAATCCGCTCCGTTAACCCTTTAACTGCAGATGACGATAGGATTCATATTTTATTGTGATTGATGACTACTCAGTTATATATCATTGAGTCAGGGCTTTTATCTTGCGATCAGTTGCTTGAACGGAAGATTTGAAATGTATTTACTTGCAGTTGACAATGGCTCTTATCTTGCGATGGAGAAGTTTTGTAGCTTTAAGATGAGCATTTAGTTATTTTTAGAAAGTCAACACGTGAAACAAGAAGATGGACTAAAAATCAAGAAAACACGCAACATACCCGAGAGTATCTTGCACAATATCATGTGAAGAGACCGGAAGACAGCGCAGTAAATTGGAGAAAAA